>BMAV01017808.1:199109-215960 GCA_019973955.1 Trichonephila inaurata madagascariensis | reverse complement strand
ATAGATTTTTTTGGTGAACGTAATCGATCTCCAAACAATTTAATTTAGCGACCAGAATCGATAATCGATAGCTGAGCTACGTAATTTAATGATAGGTGTGCTTTTAATGCGATGTAAATAAACTCTCACTCACTCAGGAGGCTTTGAATTAAATCAATGTTTCGGTATTCGTGGAAACACATATTGGCAAAAACAGGGATTAATTGTTTTCCTGTAACGTTGCAAAAAAAAAAAATCTTTATTTAATGTGTTATGAATCAACGTTTGCCAACATTTAGAGTTTCATGGACCATTATATGTATTATTTTATTCTTGGCGAATCACTAATATGATTAACCACGATACTGCGGACTTCTATAACTCTATATTGTTCCTTATTTATGTCTCTATTTACATTTCTATATCACTGGAAAGGACTAGAAATTACAACAACAATAACTAGACTAAGGACAAAGCATTTTAAGGGCATGACGATTCTGCCCGATGGTTCCAGATCATATGTGGAATGCAGGCACTGTCCAAGCGCGCAACTGGATCCTAAACACCTTTTTAGCTGTCCTTTCATTGTTGGTGACTTTTTAAAATAGACAATGACTGAAGCATGGGCATTATATACTCGGATCATGCCACGGATTTTGCCATGGCAGTGATTCATGCCTTTGGCAATATTTGACCATATCTTTATGTTTTGTCAATACCACCTTTGCACTTTGTCATACACGATGGCAACAACATTAGGAACACCTGCAAAAGTAGCTATGTACACTCATGGACAAAAAAATTAGCGCACCAAGAAATAATTCCGGGATCATAACGGAACTTGGCATGAAGGTACATGTCGGGGAGATATGAAAATGATTAGAAATGCAGCGTGATTGCACATTACGAATAGTCGGTAGAGGGCGATTAACGTCGTTCTCCGTGGAGTATAAAACAGGTAACCAAAGCTTGTTTGAGTGTGCTGAATCGTTTACAAAGGAAGAGCTGAGGTAGAAATGCCATTACGCCTTTTTCGAAGACAATATGAGCAGCTATCGCAGTTTGAGAGGGGGAGAATTATCGGCATAATGGAAGCTGGGTGGTCAGCTAGGCGATTAGCTCGTCAATTAGTCCGCTCTGATTGTGTTGTGTAGAGGTGTTGGGACCAGTGGATCCGAGACATGTCATATACACGAAGACCGGGCTCAGGACACCCTCGACAGACCAGTCTAGAAGACCGCCACATCGTAAGAAATGCACATGTACAGCCAACTGCTTCATCGGCCGCCATACAGGCACAGGTAGCACCTTCACTAGGAGCCCCTGTGTCTTCTCGAACCATACGAAGGCGCCTGGTTGAAGAACATTTGCGATCGCAGTGCCCATTACGTGTGCTGCACTTGACGCCCACCTATCGACGCCTCCGTTTGGAGTGATGCCGCGCACGAGGAAACTGGACTGCAGCGGAATGGAACCAGGTCGTCTTTAGCAACGAATCCAGATTCAATCTCAGCAGTGATGACAATTGTGTTCGTGTGGGGAGTCCCCGTGGTGAACGCCTCAATCCTGCCTTTGCTTTACAGCGACACACCGCTCCCACATCTGGTGTGATGGTATGGGGTGCTATTGCTTACAATACATGGTCACCCCTAGCATTGATCCGTGGCACCATGACAGCGCAGTGGTATGTCCATGACATCCTGCAACCACATGTGTTGCCACTCATATAACGGCTCCCAGGAGCCATTTTTTAACAAGACAATCCTCGGCCTCACACGGCAAGTGTGTCACAAGACTGTCTTTGCACTGTTACTACTCTTCCTTGGCCTGCCCGATCTTCAGATTTACCTCTAATCGAGCATATCTGGGATTATTTGGGCCTGCGAGTTGGGAATCCCACGAGTTTGAACGAACTAAAGGCAAAGTTACAGCAAATATGGAACGAAATGTCTCAAGACATCATACAGAACTTGTATGCCTCAATGCCCGATCGTATCGCATCGTGCATTCGTGTTAGAGGGGATTCAACAGGGTATTAAATCCTCCGTACTTTTGCCTTTTTCTCTGAAATAAATGATCCTTTTTCTTTTATTTTGTTATCATTTAGTTATATCAACGTAAGTAAAATTTCGTTTCATTCCGACGACTCCTTCTTGGTGCGCTAATTTTTTTCTCCGTGAGTGTAATAACTAAACTCAGATGATATTTTGTTAAAAGTAGTAGCCAAATTAAAAAAAAAAGTTAACCAGTCTTTTTTGAAACTGAATCTTCATAAAAATGTAAATAATGTCCCAGTTTTTCTGCGGACCATCAAACATTTTTCACAGACTACCAGTCGGCTTCTGCTGTTATAAACAATTATATTTTTTAGAACGGATATGAAATTTTCTTCTGGAATTACTTCTAAAAACACATCAGTTAGTGTCTTTATGTAAGAAAACCTTCCTGAAAGATACGATGATTTGGAATTGGCAACTCGTCTGGCTGCCTCTGTAATTACATGGCGTGCGATAATTTACTTCATGATAATACTATAATCACGGAAGGAATGCCTAAGAATAGAGTCAAATAGAAAAAACTACGAGATGTTTTGACTGAAAATTGTATATAAGAATATATGAAAAATATATGGTTGTGGAAGAAACTAAAGATGTTTTGACTTCGAATCGTTGGTGCATTTGTTGAATAATTAAAATGGGCTTAAAGAATTTATTAGGGGTGGTGAACTCTTGTGGAATTATTACAAAGGTAGAAATTAGGTGCCTTTGTTAGGAAAATTAGGGAACATTATAACATATAGGTTAAAAAACTTTTGGTATTATGTGTAAGGCGTCTTAATATCCATAAGTAATTATGTCACATGCTGTAATTTATTTCACGAGGTAATTGTGAAATCTCGTATTCGCTAAGAATAGAGACTTTTTAAATTTTCATCATAGCCTTGAAAAGTTTTAAAAATAAAATTGGAACAGGATGTACATATCAGAACAGGAACTTTATTTGAAGAAAAATGTCCAGAACTTCTAAATTTTAATGAAATTCTTTAAATTATTATCTTTGAAATAAATTGTAAAGGTCCGCCCGACGCGTCTAAGGGTGTGGGAGAGTCGAAAGGAAGAGACTAGCCATATTCAAAATAACTCAATTTATTCTCAGTACCAACAACAACACAAATTCAATTATCCAAAGTTATGAGATGCACTCAAATATCAAATATGGAGAGCTATTAACGAGGTACACGAGGTATGAGAAGACTTCAAATAATTAGATCACTTACGTCTAGTCAATAGCTTCTACTTCTTTGCTACCTAATCTAGTTTAATTCTTAGTTGACAGATCGTCAAATTTAATGTTACAATTTTTAGATACTAAATACCAACGCCTCACTTCAAGTTTAATTGATCATTGCTCCCTCTCTCTCCCTTTTCTAACCTGAAAGTTTCAACTTTATATACAAGTCTTAATTTGCATGTTCACATCTTCTTCGGGCGGAAGCTATATAATATAATAATTTTTAAAGACCCAATATTTCCCAAGAAAATTAGCTTTTACAGGAACGCGGATAGACCCGTCACAAAATGAATTTGGGAAACGACTTTTTCGATTCAAAATACGAGATATATTGGTCAGTTGGTTTATTAGCCTCATACTCAAAAAACCAACACAAGGGCTATTGGCGATGGACCTTGTAATTCTGAACCACAATCAAGTAACAAAGATGGCACCTCATCATAATATGAGGAATTTGAGCGTCTATAGATTTAATGTTTCACTTGCTACATGGCGGTATTTTTTATCCGAACCCCTTTTAGGAGTGGTATCGCTGTGTCTTATTTTTTTCCAAGGACTATCCTGTCTCATTAGTGAGACAGCATCTTTGTGGGTGTTTTAAGTATTTACATTGTTGTTTTATTATCAATCACATTCTGGAACCGGTGTGGGGTCACTTTGTAACGGCTCCATCCGCCATCTTCTTACTAACAGTCCTCTTGGGGAATTTGTGAACCTTAAAAATTATTTCATTAGAAATCTTCCTCCGAAGAAGAAAACGCGTGCATGGGTCCTTATTCGGAACCATTTTGTACATGTATTTTGTTTAGTATGTATGCAAATTGTAAGCCCAGTGGCTGAATGGTAGTGTATCACGCTTCCACGATACAGGCTGGGCAAGGTTGACTCACCCTTTCATCCTTTCCCCTAAATGAGTATCAAGCCTGCTTGGTAACTGAACACTAGGGGTTTCGCGTCAGACTGACCCCCTGACCAAAACATCCGCTCATGCACCTCAGCGGCCATTTAGTTTATATAAATAAATTATCTTCTCGGAAAGTTATTTCGCAGCTCAAAACCCTAAGGGTGAGCTCGGTTCTACCGATTAAGTAAGCAAGACTCGAACCTGTGACGCAATAGAAATGATGCCACCCACGAGTTCACTACCGTAACCACTCGGCTCTCGTGGTCCTGAACCATGTGAATTGATTTTTTATTTATGTCGCTGTCAAAATCAATGTGAGGACTGTCGATGATGGATCTCTAATTTAAATTTCATTCAAGTGATGAGGAAGATAGCGGATATTACACCCCATCTTCCAAACTTTCACATCACTCCAACGTAAGGACTTAGAGCAACGACAAATTTAAGGTGCATCAACCACTCCGCACCGTGGGGAGGGGTCTTCAGTGGTACATGAATTCGAAATCATGACATACCCCGAGTGCGTGACCAAAGCCAACAGGCTACTACGGCCACTGAACCACGTGGGTTGATTGATTGATTGGATGTAAGGCATGTAGAGCAAGATTGGATATTATCACATAATTATATAGAGTGAGAGAGCGAGAGTTATATTAACGTCGCTGTAAAACAACACAAGCGTTAATGGCGGAATGCCGAAGGGAACCAAGCTCACCCGAAAGAGGTTTAGAGCTACTAAACGATGCCCTGGGAAACTACCACCCCCGCGTTTAATCTTCATTGAGCAAAATCATAGTACACATTTTATACGGTAGCACACATAAAATTTGCATATTGCAAACTAAAGGTAAATGAAACGAAATACATATGTTATTGCAAGGTACACACATACAAAGCTGAAAATAATAATAAAGAACATAAAGGGTAAGAGAGGAAAAATAATATACATTATTCCAGCATTCTTGCAAATACATCGAAAGTAATATACCGTACAATCCGGCGTATAACTAGCACATTTAACACAAAATATAAGTCGGAAATTTACGGGTGCACGTTATACGCCTGGTATAAAAATGATAACTTCAAAACTAAAAAAAAAAAAGAGATGTGCATAAAAAAAAACTCAGACTTTTACAAAGATCACAATACTGTTTATTTAAAAGAAATGTCATACCTTATGAACTTAAAGGGTTGTTTTTCTAGAAACACACACATATACTATTTTTTTCAAAATCCTGGGGTAATACCTCGAAAATAATAACAGCATTGCTAAAGTACATTGCAGGTTTCTTCGTAAAAAAGGGAGTGCGCGTTTTACGGCGAATATACCTCAAAATTCAAAAATGCAGCTTGAAAGTATAGGTGCGCGTTATATGCCGAATTTTACGGTAAATATAAAGTATAAATGCACCGTTCAAAAAAGAAAAAAAGGGCAGGAAACATTCGGGAAAGGTAAAAAAAGAAAAAAAAAAGAAAGAAAGAAAACGAAAAGGAGAGGGATCCCCCACCTGTGACCACATAAGCGTACCGATCCAATCCCTCCTAATGAATTTGATCACGCATTGCAGAAGCAATTTTAATGCATGATTTTAGTTTAGAGTGAATGGAAAGATTTCTAACGATAGATTTTGGAACCAGGCTTTTTTAGCATTATGAGATGGGGAGACCAAATAGAAATCCTTAGTCAGAGGACATGCGAACACATAATGGTCAGCGTCCCCAATAGATCCACAAAGACAATTGGGAGTAGCTTTTAATTTGGAGCGATGCAAATAAGTAACAAGTGCCATGGTTTGTTGTGTAGCTTAACTGGAATGGGGATTGATATCTAAACTGGGTTTGGGAAAGAAAGATTTGACTCATAAGCCAGTATTAGAGTTTGACCATCAACTCTCCCAGTCCTCAATTAATTTATTTTGAAGGATTTTAATGATATAAGAGCGAGTGGCGAGGACACTCACCTCCACACCATTAGTAGTAGCGACTTTAGCAAAATGATCTGCAATATCATTAAAAAAATTATTATTATGAGCCTTAACCCAAAAAATATTATAAAAGTTGTGGTACGTATAGAGAGTTTATTCTTTATTAAATTAAGACAGGGAGATTTATTGATAGGACTTTTAAGGAGACGGACCTCGTTATTTTAAACCTCGGTCAAGCGGTGAGTACGACAGCTGAGATGGCACCCCTCCCTACATACTACTACACCTCGCCAACAGAAGGAGGGCCGTGGGTAGCCTAGTGGTTAGAGCATCGGACTCCAAACCGGAGGGCCTGGGTTCGATGCCCGGTGCCACCAAATACCCTCCGAGTACACACGGAGTACGTGGTCGTTAAATGAGTGGGTCCGAAAGTCTTAAGGGCGGTCGCAGCTAAAATCACGGGTGCAGGAGGCTGGAGAACATTTCCCTCCCCTCCAATTCCATGCCTAAATTATGGAGGTGGAGATAGGTGGTGTCGTCATCTATTGTTTAGAAGTCCAATCAGTCTCAGGCTCTGGAAACTCCCAATCCTTCAACAACAACAGAAGGAATTTGGGCCATGACAGATTTGACGGGCATTAGCCCCCCCCCCCTTCAGCGGATCTTAAATGGCACCTGGACACCACGACACGTCGGCGATGAGTTCTAACCTGCGTGTCGTGGTGAGCTGGTCCACCACATGAATAAATCAAATAAGAACAATGGACACAAATCAAAAACTACTCCGTACGGTTGAAATATTATATAGCGGCAATAATATTTCATCTATATAACATAAAATACCAATATACATAAAAGATTAACTTAAAATACCACACATTTTCTAACTTTCGGGAAAACTTTCTACCAACGATACAATAATTTATTTCGTCAATAGATGATGACAAACTATTAAATATATAATACGAAGGACACTCATAATTATATTGACACTTGCAAAGTGAATGGCTTCGCACAGGATTTCTTTTTTTACGGCGAATAATAACTTCGCAGTCACGTATTCCTGATAAGAGAAGTCACTTTGAAAACTGATTACTATTTATCAAGAGAGAATTGATAAATTAACTAGGTATCGCTTTTCTTTAAAAAATAAATATCTTTAGATCAGCTGATTACGCGGTTTTACTCGGTTTCTGATTGCTGTATATATAACGGAGTAAATTTTCAGCACAAATTATCAACATTGCATAATAGTTATAAAATGATATATCATAAATTATGCATTATTGTTTTTTTTTATCACCGATAAAAAATGCTTTAAATAATATCTCTTACGCAATATAAAATATTTTGTCATGTTTACAATTTATTCTACTAAATTGATAATGGTTTAATCAAAAAAATTCACGTGAGTAAAATATCAAAATCATAAACAATTAAACTGAAAAAAAAATTGATATAATTTGTACGGGATTATTAAGCGCAATGGTTTAAATTCATGTGATGTTATTAGTTATATGATAACGGCAGTCACGTGTTTCCAGCCAATCAGCTCATAAATTCATGGGACGTCATAGTTATATCATAAATGTAATCACGCGTTTCTTACCAATGGACTAAATTCATGTGACGTCATTTAGTCACATGATAACTGAGCCACGTGTTTTCAGCCAATCAGTTCACAAATTATTGCGACGTCATAATTATATCATAAATATAATCATGCGTTTCCAGCCAATGGGCTTGATTCATGTGACGTCATAGTCACATGATAGTGAAAGCCACGTGATTTTAGCCAATCAATTCAAAAACTCATGCGACGTCATAGTCACACGATAAAAACTATCTAGTGTTTCCAGCTAATCAGTTCCCGCGCTCCGGTGTTGCCAAGTTTTGCTCTTTGCAGAAACTTTCTCTTAAAAAATATATATGTATACAAAATGCATTTCATTTAAAAGTATAAACATAAAATATGTTTTTTTTTTAATTTAAAAAAATATATTTGAAGAAATTTTTTTCCCCTAACATTAAAACATGTTTACATAAATATGAAATTTGAAATTTTATCTGAGTTTTACAAATAGAACAACAAGAACAATTAGTTAAATGTTTGTTTTGAATTCAATGGAAAACACGTGTTTGTTTTTATCATGTGACTTCATGAATCAAGCGCATTAGTTCATGTGCTTCACTGTTGCCAACTTTTTCCTTTTGCAGAAACTTTCTTTTAGAAAGTACATATTTGTCAACGATATAATAATGCACATAGTTATATAAACAAAATATACTTAATTTAAAAGTATTCGTATAATGCATGTTAATTTTTTTTAGTTTTGAAAACTGTTTGAAGAATTTTAACACGTGAACTCTTTACCCAATCATATCAAATTTTAAATGTTATCTCAACTTTACAAGTTGAACAACTAGTATGTCAATTTTGAACCAATAGGAAACACGCATTTGCCGTTATCATGTGACCATCATGAATTTAGCCCATTAGTTCATGTTCTTCACTGTTGCCAACTTTTGCTTTTTGCAGAAACTTTCTTTTAAAAGTTATATATCTGTCAACGATATAATAATAATACACATAGTTCAACAAATTGAGCTTAATTTAGAAGTACACGTATAATGTAAGAGTTTTTTTATTCAATTTAAAAAATTATTTGAAGAATTTTATATAACATGTAAACATCTTTAACCAATCATCAAATTTTAAATGTCATCTAAACTTTACCAGTAGAACTACTAGTATGATAGTTGTTATTGAGTGGAGAACACGTGATTGCCTTTATCATGTGACCGTCATGAATTTAGTCCATAGCATATAATTTGCAGCGTGCCTGGAGTGTGAGAGAGTTAATACTCGCACTATAAAACAACACCAGGGCTATTGTCGGCGGACATCGCAATTTTGTACATCTGTCTAATGGCAAGGACGACAGCAGTCCTGTCACCCACTCCTCTTCAAACTACCCCACTACGTCAATGGGCGGACTTTAATACTCAACAGACTGAACGTGCATCAGCCTCCTCTATACAGCAGGTCTTCATTGACATCAGGTATCAGACGCCGGCCACGAAGTAGTATCCATATTAGGGGCCTAGCTACCGCCATATCAGCCGTATCAATGATACGGGGCCCCCAAGCAACAGGGGCCCCAACATGTGTAACTACAGCCCCACTAATAAGGCTCTCATATTTGAAAAGGGGCCCCGAAAGAATTTTGATGTAGAGTCCCACTCAAGACTAGTCATGATAGTGATACTATATATATATAGCCACATATAATCAAAAAGAATCATACAAATGGCTATTAATGACAGCGCCGTAATTTTGAGTCAAACGGATAATATCACACCAGTGTATTGGTATCTGACAGTTGTAAATGCTGTTAACAAAATTTGTCACTATACAAGACTACCAGCATTCCAGAAGATAGCTGTAATGGCACCCACGCTCTGGCCCTGAGATAGACCATTCGCCTCCGAAGAGGTACTCTTATCTTTGAAGAAGAAAAGACACGCAGCAAGGGTTTCTACTGACGGACGCTGTTATTCATTTAGCACTCTAAAAGGGGTAAGTGCAGTTTAAAGATTGCTACAGGAGGGTTAAAAATTATTTTTATGGGGGAAAGGGCGGACTCACTAGCAAAGCATGGCTGCAACCTCCCACAGCCTTCCGGTGGCTTGTCGTGTAGCCAGTCTTTTTCAACTATCTCCAGATTCGAGGAAAATCTATTCGCAGAACTCGAGAGAATGATGCTAAGGGAAAGAACAGGGAGACCCTGTTCCATAATACAGTGCCAATGAATCTTTCCAGACAAACCTTCTATGCAAGTTTTAGAACTCTGACAGGATATGATTATCTCAAGGGACACTTATACTGTATTGGTGTGAAAAACACTCCTGATTGCTCTCTGTGTCATAAAGGAGTGTGTGAGTGAATATTAACGTCGCACTGTTCAGCTACACGAGGGCTTTTGGCAACGGACCTCGTAATTTTGAACCATGGTCGAGGACGACACCTGAGCTGACACTTCCATCTCCTAACCACCACACCACACCAACGTGAGGATATTTGAGCTCTCGACAGATTTAACGTGCATCGCTCCCTTATACTGCGGGTCTTTAGTGGTAGTGTCATAAAGGAGAAGCTATGAATTTAAATCGTCTGACAGCCTGTGCTTCTCTGGCCAACAGAAATTTTAATTTTGACCTTTTATCTTTTGTGACAACTTTTTTACAAAGGCTAGTTTGTATTGGGCTGCTCGCAGGGAAATGGTCTATAGTGCCTCTTTCTCGACGTAATAAAAAAATAAAAAGGTTTTAACATCATTCCCAAATTGCGAAAATTTAAACCTTGGTTGATTTTTTTAAAAAAAAATCTAAATTGATCAATTGTTTATCAACGTTACACTACGAAGCAATACGAAGATTTTATTAGAGCATCCAGGGCTTAAAAATCAGTGGCGTATGGTACACCCCTGCAACTTCCCGATCGCAGGGAGGGAGGGGGGAGGGTTATAGGGAGCCCAAAGCCTATGTTATGTTTGGTTTTGCAATACTTTGTAAGATCCGGGTTCAGATCCAAAACCTGGCTTTGCAGGGGGGTGCAATATTTTCTGTTACGCCACTGTTAGAAATGCAAATCGTCCCCAAAAGGAGACAATACCCCCCTCAGTACTCAGCCTTTATTGAGTAAAAAAAAATATTTTTTTTGTTTTTTTAAGAGAGGAATTTATAGACAATAGAACTTTTTTAACAAGAATCTCAGAGTTGACAACAGATGGCATAGTTTTGATTACTGTCGAATGACGAGGATGTTATCTGAATTGATATCCCGCTATCCAAACTTCCACAGCCACCAAGACTAGAACTCACTACCCGACAGAAGAAACGAAAACCACGAGTTCCGACTATTACCACTACCGGGGTCCACGGTAGCCACAAAAAAAAAAAAAAAAAAAAAACTGATACTCTTTTGAATTGAAAAGAAAATGAGATCTTATGTACAAATGCATATTAAAAAATAATTGAATGGTATTCAAGTGCCATTTCACAGTTTTGAAACATAAAATTACAACACAAAAACAAGAGTAGCACTTTTGAAAGTTTTAGAAACCACTCTACGAAGCTGGTCCGATCCTAGGATATCGGCTGCCCGCTTGCAGAAACCTAATGTATAATTCTTCATATTTTGACTAATATTCAATGTTAACGTGTTATAAACTAATCTACCTGTGCCAGAGCGAAAAGTAAAACGCTAATAAAATGGCAAAAAGACACAGAAATCGCTTCCCCTTCTTATTTTGCTAAATTGTAAGGCTATTATTCAATTGAAAATTTTTAATTTCCCTAATTGCATATTGAATTTAAATACTTGTATGTCTTAGGTAATATTGACCCTATTATATAAAGTCGTATTTCGATATGACGAACCTCTATATTGAGAATTTTTCTATATAGCGAACTTTCTTAGAACCTTGAACATTTCACGATTTTCCTCGTAAAATAGCCTCTCTATAGCGAAATGCATTTTCTTTTGTGATTCAGCCCCCCCCCCTATTTTTAAAGTGTGTTTCTGAACATTTCAACTTATTCTCTCTTTTAACACAATTTATGGTTGTCGAAAATCTTGAACTGGTTTTATTAGACCCTAACTCGCTGAAAGCAATGGAGTTCTGGACGTTTCATCCAAGGAGTGCAACCCTTAACCCCCGTTGTCCAGTTCACTAGAAATATCTTCGATATCTCCTTTCACACTCAGTGAAATTGTCCCGAGTCCCCGTGTTCTAGTTATAAAATAATGTATGTTTAATATTACTTGTATGCTTTAAATTCGAAAATGTCCTTAAAATTCATTAATTTTAATATAAAATTGTTTTCTTAATATTGGAGATACAGTGACACATTCGGCATGTTTTTTTCTTGTTTTACTCTTGCAGTTTTCTTTCTTTCTTTTTTTATAAAGGGTAAAATATATAAAATAAACACATATTAATTTTAAAAAAAGTGTGAATAGCTACTTCTTTTAATGAGTGAGTGAATATTAACGTCGCACTGTTCAGCAACACGAGGGCTTTTGGCGACGGACCACGTAATTTTGAACCATGGTCAAGTGACGTGGACGACACCTGAGCTGGCACTCCCTTCTCCTAACTACCACACCACACTAACGGGAGGACGTTTCAGCTCTCGACAGATTTAGCGTGCATCGCTGCCCTACACGGCGGCGGGTCTTTAGTGGTACTGGGCTCGAACTCGCGCGTAACAAAGCCAGCCACGATCCGATACCTATACCACTCGGCTACCGCGGCCCCTACATTTTATAATATATAGTGTTTATGAATTTAAAATTTGTTTTATATGTGGTTTATAAAGTATATTAAAAGATTAACCTCTATATAACGAGTTTTCCACATAACGAACTTTTTTCCGGGATTTAGCGACTTCGTTATTAGAGGTCCGACTGTATTTTCGTAAAGTAACTTTCGCACTATTCATTTTTGAGACGCTCTGTTTAAGTATCTACAGTGCGTCGCCACTGCCACTAATAAAGAAAAGCTTTTCTGTTGGTATTGCCGGTATTGCCATGAATTCTGCCATCAATTGAAGAATGTGCGTAAATAGTAAACATTAATGGACAATGGAACAACACACTGTGCTCTAACGTTCTTTTTTTCTTAAACTATGCTATGCTATCGAGAAATCAGGTTTTTTTATTTATTTATTTTTTATTTTTCAGTAACTGTATAAAATATAGCATATTTATTTGACTTATAAGTTTTATTTCGAGAAATTCGTAAAACATTTTACCTGATATATAGAATTGTAAAATCCGGCGCGTATAACGCGCACCTATACTTTCCAGCAGTAATTTTTAATTTTTAGGTACATTCGCCGTATCACTCAAACCCCCTTTTTTTACGAAGATACCTGAAATATACGTGCGCAATGCTGTTGTTTTGAAGTCATTTATCCGAGGTAATATTTCAAGCATTAGAAAAAATAGTATATTTCAAGAAATACAACCCTTTAAGTTGAATGTCATTTCTTTTAAATAAACAGTGTTTCGATATATGCAAAAGTGTAATTTTTTTCTATGTTCACCTTTTTTATTTATTTATTTTTTTTTTAATTTTTGAAGTTTTCACTTTTATATTTGGCGTATAACGCACACCCCTAAATTTCGATATTATTTTTTGTGTTAAAAGGGCGCGTTATACGTCGGATTTTACGGTATATGCAACCTGCGGTCACCCTTTGTTTTGGTCGCCGGTTGCGGTGCACACGGTGGACACCTGCTAAGATCTGCCCTGCTACGAAGTTCATAAAACTTTTAAACACACACACATACACAAATAATACTGTTTTCTCAAACCATAAAAAAAGTACTTTCCATTTTATAGCCTTGTCTATATATCTCAGAATCTCTCGAGGCGTGAAAAATTTATCGCCAATAGCACGTCCAAGATTGATTGAAGATGCCAAAAACAATCCGGATAGAAACTGGAAAAACCCAGTCGATAACCATTCATCGCTTTCAGAACAGTGTCGCCAATCTGGCGATTAAAAATGTCCAAAGAATACATAAGCGTTCTAACGCTATTATTTAAATTGTTTGACATTTTACCTTGCTTGATTTCAAGGTAAAAACTAGTCTGTAATGGGGATTATTTAAATAAGTTTAAAAAGTCTATCGTATATCTTACCCACACGCGTAAATACGATTTTATTCGCGTTGAACGGTCACGATTTTGTAAACTTGTGGAAGAATGAAATGTTTGACCAGTGTTGAAAATTTAAAAGGGCGGAGGTTATTTGCCACAGCACTTTTATTAATGTATTCTTTTCAGAAAATGTTGTTAGACTTGTGATTATATTGTCTGTAAAATTTTTTAAATAATTAAACAAAATTTTTAGATATGCAGGGTTCTATATCGTGCTATTATGTAGGCAGGTAAGATTTTTTTTATCAGTTTTGCCACAGATTGACATGTATTACACGTCATGTGCCTTAAGCGATTGAATGATAAAAAAAAAAAGGTTCTATGATTGATTACATCCGTTTTTCACTCGCAAATTTAAAATCTTTTAGATTGTAATAGGACTTTTTTTTTTTGCAATTGCTGTAAACAAGTTAATTAAGTTGAAAACAGCTCTCAAACCCACCTTTTTAAGGCTTATTTGAGAAGCCTTTAAACAGATGTGAAGATTGACATTAAAAAAAAATACATAAACTTCACTGACGTCGCTAGTTCGGAGTGAGTGAATATTAACGTCGCACTGTTCAGCTACACGAGGGCTTTTGGTGACGGACCATGTAATTTTGAACCATGGTCAAGTGACGTGGACGACACCTGAGCTGGCACCCCCCCTCTCCTAACTACCACACCACACCAATGGGAGGACGTTTGAGCTCTCAACAGATTTAATGTGCATCGCGCCCATACACGGTGGGTCTTTAGCGGTACTGGGTTCGAATTTGTGAGAAACCAGCCACGATCCGATACCTTGACCACTCAGCTACCGCGACCACGTCGCAAGTTCGGAATGGGCTCTGTATCAAAACTCCTTCGGGGCCTTATTTTAGATATGAAAGCCCTGTTATAGTTGGACTGTAGTTACACATGTTGGGGCTCTTGTACCTTGGGGGCCTGGCAGATACAGCGGTAGCTACGCCCCTGATATAGTGGCATAATGGAGATGATTAGGGCCCCCTGCAAAGTCAGATTTTGGGCCCAAGCCGGATCTTACAAAGGGCACATACTTGGCGTCATTTAGGATTGGGGCCTTCTAAAACCCTGGGTCTCCCGCAATGCGGGGGTCTACGTCACGTCACTGCCCTGATATACTTGCAGATGCTTAAAAGATATGCAAAGTTAGATAATGTCAGAACTTATATCTCTAATTATCAGTATGTTTTTCCTTACAAAAATAATGAAATTGAAATTTTTGTTTCAGGAAAGAATATTTAATAAATGTGAAGCTCTGTATTTATATATACTATCTATAAACAAGTCATAAAAAAATTAAGTCACAATTCCTACTTAGATCAACAAAGAAAAAATTTATTTTAGCTACTTTTTATTAAATAGTTACAATTAATATAAACATTTATATACATATGACAGCATCACAACATTAAGTGGTAAATAATTTTTATTAATTATCATTAAAGTATCGTATTGTCATCCAAAACAATCGTGTATAGTAAAATTTTAGTTCAGCTGAATGCTTTAAAACGTGAAAAAAAAATCTCTTTAAAAGTTTTGACCCAAGTCGCTAAAAATGAAGCCAACGTGGCTATTTCTGTAATTCTTTAAATAATCAGTTTCAGTCAATTAATTTTAATTAATTATAATTTATTATTATTAAATTATAGTATTGTCATCCAAAATAATCATGTATATAAAATTTCAGCTCAATGGAGTGCTTTAAAATGTATTCTAGAGATTGAAAATTCCACCAAGATAAATAAATAAATAAATATATAGAGAATGAGAGCTAATAGAGTAGGAGCTGAAAAAATAAATTTTCAAGAAAGTCTTGAGTTTTAAATGCTAATAAACGGTTATGTACACCGAAATCCCCCAAATCGTGGAATACTCCGTGCTCTCTTAAGGGCATTGCGAAAAGCAGTAACTTGACGTAGCGTTGGCTCTACAAGTCGTCGGAAGCCCCCTGAATTTTCAACCATGCTGTCGCTACATCCATGGTGAAGTGGCGCAGCATAGATAATTATCTTTAAAACCATGTGCCTCCACATGATCCGAAATATGTTCGTCCAAGAAATCTTTCAATCATATTCCATTTTGGTTTTTGAAGTTGAAGTCTGGAGATCTTGGAGGCCAAATTATCTATTGCAATTGTCTAGAATATTCTGTAAGCCTATTAAGCAATAATAGTGGTTGTTTACATTTTTTCTTGTAGCGCTCTTCCAATCCTAGAGTGGAGTCCCAATAGATAATCCCCCCACCAGAAGAAAAGTGAAGTCATTGACCAAAAGAGGACCGAGGGGATATAAAAATGGTTTTTAAAAAACGAGAACGTCTTATGACGGCAATATTTTAAACACACGAGTTTTGTGTGTGTGTGTGAGCATAACTGTATTATACTAAGTAAGAAATAGAGCTGTTGTTGTTACTTATGTCAACTGATCGACAGTAAAATCAGATCAAGGTCCACGAAATTCATCGCGGCGAAGAGGGAGATTTTTACGCTTGTCGTTATCCTTAGCTTTGATCACACAATGCCGGTGACAGTACAATTTTTCTTGGTTTAGCCGCAATTTTGAAGAACAAACACCCTGGGAGTGGTCGGGGGCCTCTTCCCCTTCCATCAACCTCATCAGAGGAGGCTCGACGGCTATTTAGAGCACCCCCATGCCGTGAAGGCACTATAGATTTACAAACATCCATGCCTTCTCCGGGATTCGAACCCAGGCCCTGCGTCACAGCAGTCAGCGTCACTAACCACTATACCGGATGGGCAGCCAGAAATGGAGTTCATACAGGTTATTGAACAGTTCTTTTGCCTTAGAGTCCAGTGAACTAATTCAACTATAGAACAACCACTTATGTTCCCAAAACAATATACAAAGCCAATAACGATTTTGGTCCCATGACAGGGTGCATTACCATCCTAGAAAATTTCACTATTATTTGGTTACATGAAGTCCAAGAATGGTCCCTAAATAACTAAACTTAACCATATTTCGAATGTATCATTGGTTCTGTTTCACTAGAG
>BMAV01017808.1:163683-194109 GCA_019973955.1 Trichonephila inaurata madagascariensis | reverse complement strand
TGGTCTGCTTACGCCACAATTATTCATTGAAGTAATTCTTAATAATGATTATTTCATTAGAGTTCAGAATATGTTATTTGTAAGGGAGGAGGCAATACAACTGTTCTCTTCGGTGTTTTCCACGGAATTTCTCTCCACTCCATGACCTTGGGATGGGGGCGGTTTATTTCTGACATCTCGAATTTTATTCGGAGTTTCCTGCTCTCAGATGTTCAGCTATTGGGTTTTCTCACGGTCATAGGTTGCTCGGTGAGATATCAGATGACAAGACCCCGCAATATTTAGGGGTGCACATGTACATAGAAACACTGCTATCCTATCCAAAAAAAAAAAAAAAAAAGACGATTTTTCAACTGTGTGAAGCGAAAATGTCACAATGCACACTGCACTGTTTTTGCATGGGTTTTGAAATAACATGGTTAGATACATAACTACGTTTCTGCATTTTAATTCTAACCCAATTGATTTACACTAAAAAGAGGAACAAATTCATCAGTCAACTGCTAGCATAATTTTTAGGCCATTATCCCTTTGACCAGTGGTTTTTAGACTATGGTCCGCGGACAGTCGAGGTTCCATGGCACCTTTCTAGGGTCCGCAAAGGGGTGTCATTTAATGTTAAGAGTTCCATTTTTTACAGACTCTGAAAATCCTTGTAGAAAAATTGGAAGATGTAAACTCAAATTTAGTTGTAGGTTCTTCGTTATCGAAAACGATTTCTTTACTTCACTAGACAAATAAAATCCAGGCATTTTGTTGCGGCCAACTTTTATTTGGACTTGATAAAGCCACATAAAACTAAACATATACAGTTTAAAAAAATAACACTATACATTAACTTTTTGTTTCACACCATTTTTGTCTCAGTTCCACCGTTCGTTTCATTTTACCACCTCCTCTCCTTCTCGTAGTCTTTCTTTTTTTATTTATTCAGATGGCAGCGCCATCTAAGCAACTTTTAGAAGTCAGGCGAACCTTGCATGTGCCCTCCTAGACAAGATCACTAAATTGCCATCAATGAAAAAATTAGTAGTATATGTATTTCAATCAAGAATATTAATTCAGTTTTTTTATTGTTTGCAACGACATAGCCATTACTACAACGTAATATTTTTAATTACATATTTACTGTTTTCTTAAAGGGGAAAAAATAAGTGTTAGAAAGTATGCATAAGAAGCAGAGGCAGTCTTGGGATTATTGAGGAATCTTCAAATCACTCAACAATGCATTAGGAGTCAGGGAGGGGTGTTCAAAATTTTGGGGGTCCGCGATATCAAGCTGATGCATAAAGGAAGCCACGATGTTCGAAAGTTTAAGAATCTCTGCCAAAGACTATCGTTTTCTTAAAAGTGTATCTTTTAAATCTGAGCCTTTTTTTTTATCAAAAAATTATTAAACAGGTGTTTTTGAAGTCATTTATACTTAATTATAATCATATTAAAGGAACCAATGGGACAGCAATAAGTGAGTTTTAGAATAGATAAAACTCCACACCGGGTGAGTGAGTAGTGGCGTAACGTACACCCCCGCAACTCCCGCATTCCGGGGAGGGGGGGGGGAGGATTCTAGGGGCCCAAAGTCTGCCTGACACCAAATATGTACCCTTTGTAGGATTCGGCTTGGGGCACAAAACCTGACTTTGCAGGGGAGCCCTAATATTCTCCGTTACGCCACTGTGAGTGAGTATTTATTAACGTTGTACTATAAAGCAACACAAGAACTATTGGTAAAGGACCTCGTAATGTTGAGCCTCAGTCAAATGACGAGGACAACAACTTAACTGGCACTCCCTTCTCAAAACTTCCTTTCCGGTGGTGGGGAACTTAGAGTCTCAACCGATTTAACGTGCATCAGCGTTTCTACACGGTGGGGTTTCATTGGGGCTTGAGCTCATGACATTCTTGCCACGAGTTAGTAGCCGTAACCACTAAGTTACCACGGCCACACTATCCCATCGAAGTTAATGTTTAATTTTACAGCGCGCATGTGTCCCATTGATAATCTTTGGGTTATTAAATTTGGTACAAAGGGTGGAAAATAATTTTTTTTAAATGCTGGACCAAACGTATAGTGCAACCAAACATTACAACAAAATTTGAAGATTTGCTTGGCTGTGGGGTACCAAGAATTATTTAAAGTATTTGAAAAGCTTAAACAGAAAATATATAATTATAACAGTTTCTATGAAAAAAAAACCAATACCGATACAAATATTTCAAGAAACAATTTATCTCAATTTATAATTGGATAAAATCTCCAGTGGATTCAGATGTTGCAGATTGGTGAGGACATCAATTACGGTTCATCTCGCCATAAGTAAACATACTTTCTGTGAACAAATAGCGAGGGATAAATAAGTATAAGAGTTTCAATATTTTGAATTCAATTTTTACTTTTCTTAAGGCAATAAATATGGATATGTGTATGCTTTCCTAATTTTTTTATTTTAGATATTAATCAAAACATCCATGATTATTAACATTTATGTTAAATGTATAATTATAAATACATATAAAAGCTTAAACAAGTGAAAATAAGCACTATTTTACATGGGATTTCGTAATAAACCTTTATTAGGCCATGGGAAAAGTGTCAACTTCATATTTTAAATGTCAATGAAAAGCTGTTTTTCCACATTTGATTTGCGCTGCTAGCACTTCTGTTAGCACGATAACTGATTTCTAGATTTTCCAAGTCGCAAACGCAAATGACAACCTGTAAGTTTATTGGGAAGTAAGAAAATTGTTCCAGATGACGTACGATTGACTAATGTTGAGGACCATATGCCAATTTTACAAAAAAATGTAGATGTTGTCGTTTGTGCTCTACTAAAGCACATGAGAAGAGAACAAGGTACTTTTGTACAGCTTGCAATATCCCACTCTGTTTTTTGAAATTCCACGGAAATTAATACGAATAAAATCTTAAATTTTTGAATACGAAATATATATCTAATTTATAATTCCTTTTGTAGATTTTCGTATTTTCAAATTATATTTAAGAAATATCATGTAACGCGATATAAAAAGAAATGCAAAACACAAGATGTCTTACCTTTGAATAGCTCCCAATAGCCGATAGGAAATATACTTTCCTAAAAAAAAAAATGTTTTTAAAAATTAATTTAATTTAGGTTAATAAACTAAACAAAAAAGAAAAAAAAATTCTTTTTATAAATCAACCTCAATACCCAAAATATTTTAACATTATATGGCCATTTTTTATTAGAAAAAAGGGAGAGTTAAATAACGTTCTATTCTCTTATTCTATTTTGTACCTAACTGTGTGGTAAGGTCACAACCCCCCCTCCTCCTCATTTTACTATACAAATCATATTTTATTTACACGGTTATTTTACACAGATTTAGAGGAACATTTATCGTATAAAAAAGGGATCTGACTGTACAAAAAATCTTAATGTTAATACTTCATTATATGACTTGACCAGTTTATAATTTATGTATCATCCACAAACAACTCCATCGTTTTAAGGTATCCGACTACGTTCGGAACCGTGATTTTAAGAAAACGCATAAATGGATAATTTTCATGATATTTAGTGTCCCTTAGATTAGAATACATGTATAAAATTGTTTTAAGGACATTTTGACAAAAAAAAATATTTAAATACAATATTTCGGCAAAAAATTAACTTAGAATAATTTTTTTTACAAATGTTCGCCTTTT
Organism: Trichonephila inaurata madagascariensis; assembly: GCA_019973955.1. NCBI lineage: Eukaryota > Metazoa > Arthropoda > Arachnida > Araneae > Nephilidae > Trichonephila > Trichonephila inaurata. The sequence goes on along the minus strand of BMAV01017808.1, from coordinate 190,421 downwards.
GTGAAAAATGCTTCTATTATAATAATATTTTGTCTGTCTATAGCTCAGACCTCTGTACAGAGACTCAACACTAGAATTTTTGAAATATATAAGTTAGAAGTGGGTTTATCCATATTTTACAACAGAGGGGAGCATTTTTAAGAAAAAAAACGCCAATAATTATTTAAATTGGTGGTAACTCTGAAAATAATGTGAATTTTTCAAAAATTCTAGTTGAGCCTCTGTAGAGAGATCTGAGCTATATACAGGCAAAATATTATTATAATAGAAGCATTTTTCACAAAAGGAAAACATTTTGAAAAAAGATTATTCTAAGATAATTTTTTGCCAAAATATTTTTATTTAAATAATTTTCTTCGTCAAAATGTCCTTAAAACAATTTTATACATGTATTCTAATCTAAGTGACACTAAATATTATGGCAATTACCCATTTATGCGCTTTTTTAAAATCACGTAGTCGGATACCTTAAATCTTGCCATAGGCACACCAACATAATAAAGACCATAACGCCACTACGACATCAATTGCTACAGACGGTTCCCCCCTTCCATCGCCTTTACTTCATCGATGTTGTTACATCCACTCTATAACAGCGTATCTTTTTACCAGATATATACGAGATCCAATGACGATATCATTGTGTTTAGTTCCGGCTGTGGACAGTTTCCTTTTCAAAACCACCATCTTCTCCATTCCGGCCACGTACAGACCTAGCCATTAAACGAATCCTCTGCGGTCATAAATATGAATCCAAAGCACCCATTCCAACTGGACCTGCTTGATCCGAAGGTGGGGAAAGAGGTGAGGCCGATGAAAGTGGACATCTTGACTAATGTCCCGTGGTCGGTTGAATCAGCGCGAGACCTAACTCACAAATACGTTGGGCGTTGTCTTGTAGTGGCAGACCGGTGTGTTGCTTTCTCACTAGGGGCAGTAAAAGATGCCGAAGGTAAAAGTACGTGAAGGGTATATATATCTGTTGACAGAGCCGGATTGATGTCGGTCGTTTTTCTAAATTGGCCATGTACGGACTCAGCAGGAGGTTGCAGTGTAAGTGAAAAAGGATCAGTAGGCTTGAAGGAATGCTGAAAGCAGAACGCAGTGCAGTTTTGGCTTGGATTTGTCGATGAAGTAGATAACGGAGATCGTTATCCGAGTTAAAATTTAATAGAAGACTGCAGAAATCACTGATGGAACTTAAGAAAGTATTAAGTTCTGCCGCTTGAGAAATAATGGATCGTTTTTTTTTCTTTTATTCGATCTCCGATTTTAAATCTTTTGTTAACTGAAGAATGTTAAGTACCTGAAGAATTCGTTTTCTGTTTTATATAACGAATTTTTGCATTTTACGTTTTATAAGGTTGAGATTTGCGTATTAATGGGTTACTCAACCACACATCAATAGAACATCAGGACCTTATGGTATTCAGTTAAATTTTTCTTTTAGAACACTCATATTTTCATGCAAGCAAAACAACATACGGATTGTATAACTATCTACATAGGACCTACGACAATAAATTTTGGAGGTTGACTAGATAATAAATCTGAATAGCTTGTTATCGCCTTGTTTTTGATAAAATAACAATGTAATGCGATTTAGACAGCTATTGTAAAATTTCAGTAGTTAATTTAATGCAGCTATTTATATTGTGTGAAGCATTTTTTAAATCATCATATAAATTGTACGAGATGTCTGCTGCCCATTCATTGGAAACAGAAGGCAATTTTTTTTAAGTAAAAAAAATAGACGTATCGCAATTTCTAGATCCCATGTAACTGATAAAGATAACACAAACATAAAAAGTATAAATTGTTTTTTACTTATACCACTACTTCTCTCTATTTATATATTTATATCAAATCGGTTAACAGTAGAACCACTCGATGAAAGTAGCTACATTATGTGACACTGAAAATGCAACGCCAAGTACTGGTCAGAAAATCGTACAAATTTCAGGAAAGGTGCATATCACCGAGTAATGCAAAATGATGTGAACTGCCCAGCTCCCAGTAACATGTTGGGTAGGATGTGATGGAAAGAATCAGCAGAATGAGTAACATCCGTTCTGTTATTTATGCCAGGAAAATCCTTGTGGAAATTTCTTACGTGTCTTAGAGGGCACATGTTGTAACAGAGAATATCAAGCCGTCGCCAACGGACAAACAACTCAAAGAGACAGACGATTTTAAGAGGGGTTTGATGATCGGATTTAGAAGACAAGGGGTTCCATAAGTCAAATGTTAGAAGACAAAATGGTTGGAACAAGGAAATGTGGAAAGTCTGAAGGGTGCTAGGGCAGCCAGAGCGATGTCAAAACTCGTGGATCAATGTATGCATTGACGAACGGCAGAGGCCTCCACATCTTTTAGCAAGTTGTGACGGGGCTTTATGGAATTTTCTGTTAATCCTCTTGGGGAATCTTTGGGGACAACAATTGAGTTATTTCACAGCCATCCTCTCTAGAAGAAACCTTGATATGCAGATTAACTAGTATATATACAATGGATGTTTAGTAATCGTAGGAGAAGAAGGAAAACCAGCTGAGTTGCTGAACGCAATGCTGTTACGGTAAGGATCGGAATTTAGGCGCGTGATTATAGGACGGGTTTTAGTTATTGAAATAAATTAAGGAAGTTAGGATTCTTAAGATAACTTTGAGTAAAGTTAAGTGATTAGGATTTCATGCGCTTATTCACATAAGGTTTTGAGCTACGTTATATCACTCTAGATTTTCCCTCTATAGTTGGATTGTCTTTGATTAGTATATTTGGTAATAATAAATTGGATTTCTCATGGCTAGCTTGGGTTATCAATCTTTACCTCCTACAAATTTAGGTCGAGTAGATAAAGAGATGGCTTCCCCAGGAAGGAGGCCATTAGAAAAGTGAAGGACATTTTTTATATTCCCATACCGACCAGAGAAAAAACTCAATTGGTTCACAGCGATTGTATTCAGGCAGTTCGTTTCGAAGACACAGTACAGACGACTCCATTTGCAATAGTGCCATGCTAGAGCGACATGGATGACCGAATGTTCTCGTACTAAGAGTTGTTCATGTTTCTGTTTGTCCAATGACAGTCGCTTCTATAGACTAACATTGGACTCGATAGATTGATATATTCGTATAAAAGTTGCCCAAACGAAAAGGGGACACATGCGATTGCATCAGAATGAGTGCAGCTATAGTAGCTATAGCAGGGTCGCTAAACAGGGACACGAAGGACGGTAGGAAGTGTGCACTGTATACAATGTTTAAAAATGAAACCTGTTAGTAGTAGAAGAAGTTAATTGAAAGTAAAGTAGTGCCATACAAGGATGTGTCCAGATTGGAACAAAGTGCGGTAGGTCGGTTTCTGATTGCAGGAGATGAGTTTAATGTGGACATCAGTCGACGAATAGTGTGATGTCTCTCGCGTTCTTCTTCTAACATAACTCCTAAGTTCTTTGACGGCCACGATTAATGGCAAAACTTTTCCAACCCAATACCAAGAAGAGAAACAAAACGAATATGCAAATGGGATATACTTTAAAAGGATAGAAGGTTTGGTGAGATAAGACGACAAGCCTAGAGATAACTTAGTGTGGATTTGTTCGGAATAAATGTTAGACGTCCTACAGCTCTGGAAGAAGGATACGATCATCGCCATTAATTATAATAAGGATTAAGAAAGCCTGATTATTCTCTCCTACCAATAACATAATAGGAATATCTTCAACCTAGGAAGGAAGGTGACTCTATAAAAGGTAATATTTTGTATAGGAAGTTATATTAGACAGTTAAATAAATTTAATTAATACAAGTGATCTAGTTGTGCGATCTGACTTGAATATAAAGTTTAATTGGTGGCTTATTCTCACTTTAAGAAAGTTGTTATTTAGAATTAAGTAATTTAAGTTATTCTTAATAAAAGTTGTGTTAAGAATCACAAATGTCTCATCTTTTAGATAATCCCACACCTCTAGCTTACGCGGATCACGTAAGACATGGCTATCGCAGGATGGCTATGTCTCAATAGAAGCAGTCTTTGGCGATCACTGTTTAGCTTGAACGTCTAGGAACAGTTGATATAAAAGTTTTCGAGAATATGATATCAGATCTCTATGTCAATGCCTCCCCCCTCATAAGTCTCCCGTGAAACCAATGTATTTTTTAAAAAAATCGTTGGGAAATGTTAGAACACCCACCATACAGTCCGGATTTGTCACTCACAACTCCTAGGTCCTTAGGCCACTTAAGATAGTGTTACGTTTCTATTTGGACGATGAAGGGAAGAAAGCTGGGCAGAACTTCCTCAAGAATCACCCATGTTCTTCCTAGAGCGAAGACATAGACCTGCTGACGAAACGGTGAGGCTTGTGTTACAACATCCAGAGCGATTTCTTTTGATTTCTAGCAAAATCTTTCTTTTTTATTGAACCTGTCCACTTTTCATTCGGACAACCCTTTTCTAACACGCATCAGCCCTCAGCATGGTGGGTCTTTAGAGACATCGAAACTCAAAACCATGACTCGAAAGAAATAATGCAAAATTGAGTTCGTGGCCATGATCACTCGGCTTCCATGACCACTCAAGAATGTTAAATTCACGTGATTAGAAGTGTCATTCGGAAATTCTATAACAGGGCAGAGAGGTAGAATTAACGGTCGCCTTGTGGCCCGACTTCTGAAGGGTTCCGAAAACTCAGTTATTTTTATTTTTATTTTTAAAGATATGGTAAATGTAAAAAATATGATTATTAAATATGATAAATTATGGTGCATTTAAATATGGAAATATATTTAAAAACATTCTTAACATTTATTTTTAACAACTCATTTTTTTTACGGATCAAATATAACGCCTGTAATCTCCAAGGACTTCAATCTGCAACTGGCAATACATGACACAAAAACTTAATTTGGAATGAGTATGTATAAACATACCTCGTGATTTGTAAAGCAATTATTCTGTAGAAACTAATTTATCACTTTCTATTAATAAATTTACGGGGATTTTTTTTTTATTACATCAGTAACATTAGAAGAAACTATAAACATTCATTGAGTTGAAAGTCAACCACACAGCAAAATATTGCAATACTTTTTTAAAAAAAATCAAATACGCATGCGTGTGGACTGCAAAAAGCCGTAAAATTTGTTCGGTCTTTTAGAAGAAATTAATGTATATTATTAGATAGAGATCTTGAACCACAAGTATTCAATTGATAGAGATATTATCGGCATTTAGACTTGCAAAACAGTAATTACTTAGATTTTAGCATCTAGTACCTTATGATTATATTCCTCGATCGATGAGGGCATTAATTACATTCTAAACCACGCATAGTAAATGTTTTTGGATGCTATTAGTTTGAAAGTTTTCAGGGGGTGATATCCTAGACATTAAAGTATACATTGCCGGCTATTTTTATTAATTTTACTCACGTATATCATATTAGTATTCGAAAACATATCTTAGTACAGATTCTGTATTTCAGGGATTCATTATGCAAAACTACAAACTGCGTAAAATTAAGTTTTTTTACTTTTTTCAATTCCTACTATTAGCTCACACTCTCTATATATTTATTTATTTATCTTGGTGGAATTTTCAACCGTTAATAAAATACATTTTAAAGAGCTCCATTGAGCTGAAATTTTATATACATGAACATTTTGGATGGCAATACAATAATTTAATTATAATTAATAAAAATTGATTGATTAAAACTAATTATACAAAGAATTAGAAATACACAGCCACGTTGGCATCATTTTTGGCGATTTAGCGACCATATTCATGACTTGTGTCGAAACTTGAAAAGGTTTTTTCTCACATTTTAAAGCCCTCATTTGAGCTGAAATTTTCTATACACTATTGTTTTGGGTAAAAATACGCTAATTTAATTATAATTAATTAAAATTAATTGACAGAAACTAATTATTTAAAGAATTACAGATACAACCACATTGATTTCATTTTTAGCGACTTGAGTCAAAACTTGTGAAAAGATTTTTTTCTTACGTTTTAAAACATGCAGTTAACCTGAAATTTTATATACACGACTGTTTTGAATGACAATACGATACTTTAATGATAATTAATAAAAATTAATGACCACTTAATGTGTTGTGATTCTGTCATACGTATGTACATATTTATATTAATTCTAACTATTTAATAAAAAAAGCTAAAATATATAAAGTTTTTCTTTCTTGATATAAGTAGGAATTGACTTAAATTTTTTTTATATATTACTTGTTTGCCTATGATGGTTTAGGTTTAAGAGTATGAGTATAAAAGATCCGTTAATTGTACACAAGTGTCTACTCAGGGAAAAAGTTTAGATTCTAACAGAAAATAAATAGAAGAGTATGCAAAATCACAGTGATTTGAATTAAGGTAACCGGTTCTGAACCGTGATTTTGCAAAAGCGTATAAATGGATAATATTTATGACATTTATTATAACTTAGTTTAGAAAATGTATATAAAATTGTTTTAAGAATAGTATTACAATAAAAAATTATTTATGTACAATATTTTGACAAAAACTGAACATAGAATGACCCATTTTCAAAATATTCTCCTTTTGTGAAAAATGCTACTATTATAATAATATTTTGCCTGTATATAGCTCAGACCTCTGTACAGAGGCTCAACTAGAATTTTTGAAATATATTACTTAAAAGTGGGCTTATAAATGTTTTACGACAACACAGGGGAGCTATTTAAAAAAAAAAACCGCCGATAATTATTTCAAATGGTTGTAACTCTGAAAATAATGTGAATTTTTCAAAAATCATAGTTGATCTTCTGTACAGAGGTCTGAGCTATATACAGGCAAAATATTATTATTATAATAGAAGCATTTTTCACGAAAGGAGAACATTTTCAAAAAAGGTTATTCTAAGTTAATTTTTTGCCAAAATATTGTGTTTAAATAATTTTTTTTTTGTCAAAATGTCCTTAAAACAATTTTATACATGTATTCTAATCTAAGTGACACTAAATAACATGAAAATTATCCTTTTATGCGCTTTTTTAAAATCATGGTCCCGAACGTAGTCGGATACCTTAAAAATATAAAAAAGCCTAATAGAAACGTTTTCATGTGCGAGTGCATCTGCGATTTTTTTAAAAAAATTGCTAGCGATACTGTTCCTTTTCATTTATCATCAGATGCTTCTTATTCATTTCATTGATGTATTGTGCGTTTTGCTGCTTCATCTTTATTTTTTTCATTTTAAGAACTCGTTTGACGCGTAAATATTTGTAAACATGGTGGTCAGCAGAACAGAAAACAGCATTTAAATTGATTTGCACTATTTCTAGCTTCCTCACCACGCCATGTGACCTCTTCCAAGGTTCAATTGAATTTAACATGCAATATTTCCTATTGTTTCATTTTATTGTTTTCAATGGGTACCAGTCTTTGAATCCATGACTTATTAAACAAAAATCCATTGCTGGGTTATTGAGAATGTGACGGGTCTATTCGCGTTCTTTCAGTTACTAATCCTCTTGGGGAATATATTGGACCTTTAAAAATTATTATGCTGTAAATCTTCCCCTGAAGAAGAAGATGTGAGTATGTAAATCAAAACTTGATATACAGATTAAACTTTCAAGTTAAAGCGAGGGAGAGGTTAGACTGCTTACCGATATCAGTGATTGATAGTGAATGTGAAGTGAATTTATTGAATGTGATAGAATGCGAAGTGAGGCATGAATACTTTGTAGCTGATTAGTGTAATATCCAAGGTTGTCGATTTGTTAAAGTATAATTAAATTAGATTATGTCACTTGGAATAAGAAGATATACTGCTTGGACGTAAGTGATCCAATTTATTAAGACTTCTCGTTTCTTGTTTACCTTGCTATTGCTCTCCATATTTAGAATTTGGGTGCATCTCTCTTAATTTAGTTCACAGAATTCATTACTATGAATAAACAGTAGTTATATACAGTCTACATAACGAATCTCTATATTGCGAATTTTTCTATACAGCGAACTTTTTCCTGGGACCTTAAACATTTCACGATTTCCTTCGTAAAATAACCTCTCTATAGCGACTCTATAACGAACTTTTTCTTTTGTGATTCAATTTTTGTTCTCCCTTTTTTAAAGTATTTCTGAAAAAAATTTAAGTTATTCTCTCTTTAACACATTTTATGTTGGTCATAAATCTTGAACTGGTTTTATTAGGTCCTAAATCACCGAGAGGAATAGAATTCTCGACGTTTCATCCAAGAAGTGCAACCTTTAACACCCCCATTGCCCAGTTCACTAGAAACATCTTCGATATCCTCTTTCATCCTCAGTGGAGTTGTCCCGTATTCTAATTATAAAATAATGTATGTTTAACATTACTTGTATGCTTTAAATTTTAAAATGTCCTTAAAATTCATTAATTTTAGTTTAAAATTATTTTCTTTATTATTATAAAATATTGAAAATACAGTGAATTCTTCGACATTCTTTTTTCTTGTTTTCCTTGTAGTTTTTTTTTCTTTCTTTCTTTCTTGATGGGTAAGATATATAAAATAAACTTATATTAATTTAAAAAGAGGTGTGAATAATTACTTTTTTAATATAATATATAGTGTTCATGAATTTAAAATTTGTATTATGTGGTTCATAAAGTATATTAAAAGATGAACCTCTATATAATGAATTTTCAAAATAACGAACTTTTTTCCGGGATTTACCGACTTCGTTATATAGAGGTCCGACAGTATTTTGAGTATGGCTATATATATATATATATATATATATATATATATAATCTCTTCCTTCCGACTCTTCCGACCCTCTACTAATGGACATCCATTAATGTGGGAGAGTCGAAAGGAAGATAAGCCATATTCAAAATAATTACTATTTATTCACAGTAATTAACAACACAAATTCTATTAACCAAATAAAGAAATGCACCCAAATACTAAATATGGCTATGGCTTGTTATAAGATTTTTTGTAGAATTCGACCAGAGAATTAGGTGGTTTTTTAAGGGCTGATAAATTCTGAGACTCTACTCTAATCCAGCTACTGAAGTAAAAAATTTATCTTTCCCGTTTCTATATAAAAACAGATTACATAGAACCCTGCACTTAATTCACCGCTTGAAGAAAGAAATACTAGATAAAGTACGACCGAACATTTTAGGATTAAAGCTTACTACTAGAACTCAGTATTTCTGATTTATTTGAAAGGTTGCTAAAATTCCCTACAACTTTTCAGCCAACCGCAATATTATTAAATTTTTTTCTTATACGTATAATATTAAGAACAATATATTACCTTGGAACTAAGATTATATGTCAGATTATGAGGTCCATACACATATTTCATATTGTTATCTCGAAATATAATCTTTTCTCTGCTCATATAATATCCTTTAAACGATCATAGAACAAATTTTTTAATCACTCTAGACATTTTTTTAAATGAAAAAATATGAAATCTTAGTTATTTTTTTTCATTTGGGGAAAGTGATAGACTAAGAAAAAAAATAAGCGCGATGACATTTTTTATTATAATTTTTATAAAAATTGAAATATTGCTGATAGAGTTGCTAAAAATACGCCGTTGGCCATTAAAATTGCACTCCATGAAGGAGGGAATTTTCAAGCGTCAAATTCATTCAAATGAAAATGACTAGCATGTAAGAGCAAAAGGACGAAGGAAAACAAAGCAACGGCGTCTCAAACTATGTATAAAAGTAAAATTACGCCGTCGATTTTACATTCGGAAACCACATTTGAAAGTGGTTGTTTGGAAGAAGATCGTACCGGGTGGGCAAAAAGTCCGAACAAACTTTAAAAATTTATAAAACCCAGAAAATTAAACAAAATAAAAAAAGGTTTGTAGGTTTAGCATTGACAAGTCACGGGATTTTTTTTCGATAAGGAAAAAATAAATAAATAAATAAACAACTGATAGGTGGCGTTTCATACATAAGTGAAAGAAAAGACTCGCAAATAACAGAAAAAAACGTTACCAAATCATTTATCACAGCAGCATATGTTCCACATATCACCCACCACAAGGGATGACACATTCCAAGCGTGCCACAAATACAGCAACGACAGAGTGCAGAATGTCCGCTTGTATACAGGATCGCATCTTCGATTCCGTCAGATCGGATGGAAGGAAATACACCCGGGAATTTTAATATCCCCACACTCAAAAGTCTACTGGATTCAGATCTGGAGACCGAGGAGGCCATGTGAACTTGTAACGCTTGCTAATGATTCTTAGTCTTGGTCGTCCGGATCTTACGTGATCCTCGAGCGATCCAGTGTCCTCAAATCTCTGAATACGCCTTATGAGACGTATGAGGCCACTGTTGCAGGCCATTTTCCAGTCTTCACATTTTTCTGAAGACGAAATTTATGCAGTGCAACTGTCGCTGATTCCTTGTTCATGAAAAACAGCTTCACGAACACAGCTTTGTCTTTCTCATTCAGCATCTTTGTTCACTTAGTTGGCATGCAACGGAGAATTAGATCTGGATCAACGCATCAGTATTTGTATATTTCCAACTCAGTCGCTTGTAACAGCGCCATTTGTCGGCAGGTTTTTTTTTTTTTTTTTAAAAAAATCCCGTGACTTATCGATGCTAAGCCTTCCAACCCTTTTTTTTTATTTTGTTTAATTTTTAGGGTTTTATAAACTTTTAAAGTTTATACGGACTTTTTACCCACCCGGTATTTTACCTCGAACTAGGAGAAACGGCTACCAACATGTATTCGAATTCGATAGCGGCAGGATTTTGATCTATTGAGAGAACGATTTATCGTTCCGCGATATTACTACTCCAAGCGTTTCTCCAACTGTGGGGCGCACGACTCAAACTGTGCTTCCTAGGGAAGCATGATAACCTTACTTGGAGGCTGCGATCATATCGAAAAGTCAAAACTAAAAGACTATTTTAAAAAATTATTAATTCCAGAAAGGAAGCAAGAAAAAAAAACTCCTCACATTCCAACATATTAAAAAAATGCACATTCACACTGATATAATATACTCATAAATGCATGAGTAATGCACACACACAATGTATTTGATAATTAATTTAACAATACTAAGAACAAGTTTAATAATTATTAGTGACTTCCATGGGCTTGTCATATACCAAATTATATACAAAATACGTACGGTTTATCATTAAAGTCGTATGTAGCTTTAGCGGCAAAGTGCATTATTATTGCATTCAATACATTGTTATGGTAGAAAGAAGTGCACGAATAAAATTACGATTAAACATTGGATGGCAAATATTGAAAGTTTGAGGAACACTGTACTACTCTCATTGGTCGGAATCCCACGGGTGCTACGCGAGCATAGAATCGTCGGATTCAGAAGGGTCCAACTGAACACCGTGTTTAATTTCAACGGCCTCATACCCAAGAGAACAGACATGTTGTCATGTAAATATTGCAGGATAGCACAACCTCATCACATACCCTGAGTCAGAAATCGGGCTAGTTTGTAGTACACATGGACAGTACGACGACACATGGATCAGCATTTTTCAGGCTTGTCTTTACTAGGGATGGCCAGCTGAGATCGATTAATCGAAAAATCGATTTCTCCGGCCAAAAAAAAATTGATATGTAGCATTGAATCGATTCAGTGAATCGATATTTCATCCTAGAAAATCGACATTCGATTTTTTTCTGTTTTGGTAAAAACCATAAAAAACAAAAAATTTAAACACTATTTATCGCAGGCAGTTGTGCACCTGAAGTATGATCCTATACTTTACTGGCAAGAACAAAAAACTCTATTTATCATCACGTTCACTCAATAGCCATGATAGTATCGTGGGATCATCTCTTCCTTGTGAGCACCATTTTTCGATTGCCGGCAACATTGCAAGTGATGAGCGAAACCATTTGGGTCCCAGTGAACTTGAGAGACTGTTGTTTTTAAAAAGTTTAGATATTAAGCATTGGGAACTATATAAGCTACATAATCTATTTTGTAAACTTTTTATTTTAACAAATACATTTAGAAAATAAATGTCTTCCTTTATACCAATACTTTGATATGGTAATAAAAATATAATTGTAATTGTCAAATTCCCTGAACTAAAAATATCCCCTGATTTTATTGATAAGCGATGTTTTATTATGGTATTTTTTTGTTTTTCATAAAATGGATCTATATTTACATTTTAATTGCATACTTGAAAAAAAATATCGATTTTTTATAAATCGACCCTTTAGATCTGGATATTTTTGTGAATCGATTCATCAGGTTACGATTCGAATTGATTTAAAAATTGATTTTTTCGGAAAGAATCGCTATCCCTAGTCTTGACAATGCAGCATACAGATGCTCGGCGACAGAGTTGCACGCAATGGAGATGTGCAGTATGTCTTATTTTCAGATGAGTTCTGGTTCAGTGTGCAGCATTTTGATAGATATATCCGTATCTGGAGGTACTGAGGAGGGTGCTTGCATTTGACATCGTAATGCGGGGCCAGCATTTAGTGTAATGATATGAGAAGCCGATGGACACATTACTTGAACACCTCTTGTTCGCGTCATTGGTTATCTAAACAGCCAACGTTACATTTTCCAAATCTTAGGGCTCGGGGTAGTGACTTATCTTCGAGGCCTCAGAGACGTCATCTTTCAACAAGATTACAAGACCACATACTTCCCATTCACTGGCGTAGCCAGCTCTGAATGGGCCCGTATCAAAACTCCTCAGGAGCCCTTTTTAAAAATAAAAGCCCTGTTAGTGGTACTGTAGTTACACACGTGAGGGCCCCTGTAGCTTGGGGCCCCCGTATCATTGATACGGCTGATACGGGGGTAGCTACGCTCCTGTTCCCATCGAATCATCTGGACCTACTTCTATGCAGAGAGAGTGCTCAGGAGTTGATCTTGCAAGTCATTCTCCAGAACTTTAACCAGTTTAAAATATGTGGGAAAGTAATAGGGTGAAAGTGGACCAATACCGATCTCCATCTCAACGATTGATGAAGTTGGTGTAGACTTGAAGCAGAATACCCGTATGTATCATTCAAACCCATACATACATACATGAAATGACATGTAATAGACATGTAGAAAATACATGTATTGGTTTTGGACCCTGTATATATTCCCTAATTTCCTTCTTATTTAATTCTTTTTTTCCCTACTCTACTGTGTACGAGAACATTAAGTAAAATATTGTTATTTCATTCCCTTCCTACTGCTGGAAATTTAATGGCTAACAGTGTGGGTTTCAGTTTCCCAGTTTTTAGAACTGGAACATTTAATTTTTTAAATTTAGTTTTTATCAAGATAAAAGGACTGCGATAGGCGAGTTGTGTAACGATTATTATTCCGACATCAGTTGACGACGTCAGAGATCCAGAGCGGATGGTGTTACTGCCCGAGATGGTTGGGGAGAAGGGTTTCCTGGAATCCATTCCCTCTACGTTCCGAGATAGACTCCTCTAAAAAACGGATGCTCGAGGACTGTTTTTAGGGTCCCGGTTGGAAACAGAGAGCAGAAACGTGTTCTGAGTGTAAGATGCTGATTGAGTATGTTCTGTAAATAAAATTGTATATATTTATATCTCTAGCCTGACTGTCTGTTTTCGTATCCAATACGTCACAGTGCTTATGGTCACGAACTCGAGAAACAAGAAGACAGTACCATGTGGAAAATTTATCCTGAGAAATCTACTCGCCATCATTTGGCATAAGGCTGGCTATTGAAGAGACGAAGCAAACAAGTCAATTGTGTTTTTTCAAGGAGTAACAAATTAAGCAAGAGGTAAAATTATAAAAATAGCTCTCCTCAGATTCAAAGAAAGGAATAGTTAGTGGATTTTTCCCCATTCATTCTCTGAATAACCGACAATTTCCTGTAGTTCTGTATTAAGTGTAACTAACTGGAAAATATACAAAAACGGAGCTGTAACAAATAAGTGATACATTATCATTATAAAAAGATAAGTAAAAAAGTGGGAGTCTCTTCTTAACATACACAGAATCTTATCATTATCTAAAGTACTCGTAAAGTCCTTTTCTTTGCGGAAAGATGATGAAGATGTGCGGGATTATGCGCTGACAGTCTCAAGGTGAGACTGGAATGATAAGAGGTGTGTGTGAAAGTAACAAATGCTTGCAAGAAACTCGTACTTATTCTTTCACTTGAACCGATGAGTGAAGCTAATTTAAAAGTAAATAAGGTTGTACTTTTTTACTAAAAGGGTCATTTAAGAGGTCAAAATATTTGTTAGTATTTTGGATGCAAAAATGTGATGGATGTGAATATCTTTATACCGCTTTTCAGTAAAGAATTTCTTTTTACTATGAGCTTACAAGTTACGTTATTAACTGCTTTTGTAAATACGTTGATTAATTCATAAGTTGGAAAATACCGAGGTTCCTCAGCCTGTTCTGCATAAGTCATGAACATTTTATACAACTTTAATTTTGATGGTATTTGATACGATGTATATTATATGTTAAACTGGCAGAAACTGGAAAGAAAAAAAGAAATGAAAGATATTAAATGAAGACTATAAAAACATAGAAATAGATTTATATAAATCTCATTTAAATCATTTCATTTAATCGATTCACGGAAAAAGCCAACAATTTTGAGAATCGGAAATTTCTCGCAAAAGTTGTTTATTAAATTTCATGATTTAGAATACTTAAGCTGAGAAAAGTTAAAAGCAAAATACTTAATCAAAAATACACGTACGTTTCTCGTTTAAAGGCAATTACAATAACTTACGCATAGACTGGTAAGTTTTAAGGCCCTGCCTAGGACCTCGACCTCGGCAAGGAGTCTTGTCTTGCTCTCGACTCGCAGTAGCGGAAAGACTAAATTATTGTGCCATGTCCGTCGCTCGGGTCTAGGCCTAGGTCTACCAACAATATCGCGTTTCCACACCACAGGTCCGAGTTCTATTCCCGGGCTGCTCAAGATGAACTCAACCTTTCCTCCCTACTGCAGTGGGTTGATAAATGAGTACCAAGCTTGCTTGGGGACTTAAACACTGGGGGTCTAGCTTCAGACTAACCACCTGATCGGAACATCTGCTCATACACCTCAGCGCCCGATGGTCACGTATACTGAGATGGGCACAGTGGGCCTTGGCCCTCAAGGGCAGTTGCGCCACTGAGTTTGAGTTTAGTTTGCACCTTAAAGCAACAAGAGTGCTATTGACGACATATCTAGTAATTTTGAACTACGGTCCGATTGACGTTGATGACACATGAACTTGAGAACTTCGATATACGAGGGTTGGGGCAAAAGTCAGGGCAATTATTTTTTTTCTTGAAGATACCAGTCTGGTTAGAAAATGTGACATATACAGACGAAAGGACAAGGTGTTAACTGCATGTGTGGATAATGAATAGCACTGAAATATCGTAACACACTAATTTATTACTGTAGTATATATATACAGGGCAATATGGCGTTCATGGTGCAAAAGAATGACAACACAATACACATAAAGTTAACATGACAAGCCGTGGACTAAATACCCCCAATGTAATCCCCTCCTACTGTCACTACACGCTGCGAATGATGTGGGAGGTGCTGAATACCATCAGCCTCAGCATTTGCCGCACCATGTGTGAATCGGGTCACCTGTTGGCGCACAACATTAGCAATGTCCTCTCGTGTTGCAAACCACCTACCACGTATTGGTTCCTTAATCTTGGGAATGAGATCAAAGTGACAGGACGAAATGTCGGGAGAGTACGGTGGGAGCTCTAATTCTTCCCATCCCCAATGTTGGAGTAGCTGTCGCACACACTCTGCTTTATGTGGTCATGCGGTTCTACCCACCGTGCTAATGTACGGTATGGTAGGGCATTATTCCCAAGGGCTTCCACTAATTCACTGTGACATTCCATCGCATTTCTCCCTCGGAGAACGGCTGTATTGATGTAAGCGCGCTGCTCAACACGAGTTACTTCCATCTCACACGACACTCACCAACTGACTGATTTCACAGCCCTCGTTGCACTACTATCAGCTATCACAGAGCAATCTGTTGTTCTGCATACACACTATGCCCGCAGAACTTCCACACGACACATATACATTTGTGATCCGTTCACATATCTACAAGAAAAAAAAATAGTTGTCATGCCCCAACCCTCGTATATAACGTACATCAACTCCTCTACACGACTGGTCTTTAGTAACATCAAGAGTCGAACCCACGAATCGACAGAAAACATTCAGACTATAAGTTTGTAACAATGACTATTCGTCCACAGCGGCTCACAGTATACAAAAATCATGTTTTTGAATTTTTCTAATACACGAGATATTATTTTTAAACGATTCGACTTTTCCTAGTTATTCCACGATTTTAAGAATAAAATTTTGGTTTTGTCAGCGTACTTTATATATAAGAACTATTCGCGGATTCCAATTAAAAATCCTTTTTTTACTTATAAAAAGCTCTATATTAAAAAATATATGTATATATATATATTCGAAGTCTTATGCTAAACGATTCAATGGTTAATTCTGAAGAAATATATCTCCATGAAATCTCGGTTCTTAAGATTTTTGTAAATTATGCACATTTTTTTATTTGAAATCTCATTCCCTTCAGATTGATGCAAAATGGTTCATGTACTTTGACGGAAGCTTCGAATTTTAAATATATTTTTAAAATAAGAATTGCGTTGCAAATATTTTAAAAATACATCTCATGTAGATTTTGAAACTGTTTGACGCGTTTTTTCCAGAAAGTGATTTATAAAAATTTAAATAAATAAATAAATAAATAAAATATTTATAAAAAAAACTCCATAAAATAAAAATGCAGGCCTTGTGAATGCATTAAAAATTAGTTTAATTTCACCCTACTTTCAGTATAAAAAATTTTCTATCTCTCTCTCTATTTTTTTTCACACTGTTATATATAACTGAACTCAGTGTTGCAATATCCCACGAGGGCCAAGACTTACTGTGCCTATCAGTGTATGTGACCTTAGGCTCTGGGGTGCATGTGCAGATCTTTCGGTCAAGTGGTCACTCTGACACGAAACCCCTCAGTGCTCAGTTCTTAAGCAAGCTTGGTACTCATTTATCAACCCATTGAAGAGATGAAAGGCTGAGTCAACCGCCCAGCCCGGGATTTGAACCTCGGCCCTGTGGCCTGACAGCTCGATAGACTATCTATCAACCACTGGGCTTATTTTTATATATACTAATAAATAAATACAATGTATAATAACCTATAATGAATGTATGGATTAAAAAATATTTAATTTTACTACGTGAAATTTACACCAATTTTATAGAAAAACAATTGTATGGATCGAGGATGTCATTCATACTATTATTGAATCCCCTCTTTAGAAGCTTGTTAAAAAAAATTAAGTCAAATCCTACTAAAAAGTAACAAATTTTTTTTTTATTTTAGTTACTTTTTATCAAATTTTTATAGTTAATATAAATATGTACATCCAAATGACAGAATCACAATATTAAGTGGCAATTGATTTCTATTAATTATCATTAAAGTATCGTATTGTTATTTAAAACAATCGTGTTTAGTAAAATTTTAGTTCAGCTGAATGCTTTAAAACGTGAGGGGGAAAAAAAAAATCTCTTTTGAAGTTTTGACCCAAGTCGCTAAAAATGAAGCCAACGTGGATGTATCTGTAACTCTTTAAATAATCAGTTTCAGTCAATTAATTTTAATTAATTATAATTAAATTATCGTATTGTCACCCAAAACAATCATGCATAGAAAATTTCAGCTCAAATGAGCGCTTCAAAATGTGAGAAAAAAAAAACCTTTTCAAGTTTGGACACAAGTCACCAAAATGGTCGCTAAGTCGCCAAAAATGATGCCAACGGGGCTGTATCTGTAATTCTTTGAATAATTCGTTTTAATCAATTAATTTTTATTAATTATTATTAAAATACCGTATTGTCATCCAAAATAATCGTGTATATAAAATTTCAGCTCAATTAAGCGCTTTAAAATGTATTATATTAATAAGGTGACCCGTCGTCCTCCTTTAGGGAGGACAGTCCTTCTTTTATAGGATCTGTCCTTCCTCAAAAAGTACTCTCCTACTTGTCTTCCTTTTCATTATTTTAAAACTAATCTGTTAACCTCTGTTCAGAGATGCCAGGCCGAACTGTTACGCGTCTGTTTGAAGAAATTAGAATACCGAATGTATATTTAAATTCTGATAAATTAGAACAATGGGAAAATCAACATGTTCAACTTTATAAAAGATGGGTAGAAATATTTAACATTTCAAAAATGGACACTTTCCATAGGAAAATTTAGATATTCTTGTTGAATTTACGTAGTGCTGCCCTGAGACTAAAGCAGTAGTTGGAAGAGTTTTTTCAAATGGTAAAGATTTTTGGACAAGTGAGAAATCAAGACTGAATGTTGGTACTTTAACTGTAGCACTTACTGTAAAGTTCAATATGAAGGATATTTCTTGTTCCGAAATTTCCCCGATATATTAGAAATTGACATGTTGACAAAAAAAAAAAAAAAAAAGAAAAAAAAGAAAGAAATTATTCATTGGGAAAAATACATGTTTAAGTAAATATTTAAAAGGGTTGTAAGCATAATTAGTTTACATTTGTTTGAGTTAAATAAATGTTTCATATATTTACGTTGTAATTTTTTTCTTAAATTTTTCATCCTCTTTTTCATTGTAAAAAAATTGGTCATCTTAATATGAACCACTGAAAATTTGAACAAGATAAATATATAGAGAGCGAGAGAGTGAACTATAATAGTAGAAACTGAATTGAAAAACTAGTTCATCTGTGCTTTATATCCAACATTCATCATCAATAACAAACGGAAATTAACCCACACTTCACTTGGTGCCCTATCTGTTGACAAGAAGTTCAAAACAACAATCTACGATGGTCATTTTTTGCGAGGTGATGCACTAGCCCATGCATCACAACAAAGAATTGGGTCAGAGGGTGTACATTACAATATTGGGAACAATTAAAATAAACGCATCGCATTTGTCTTCATACAATGCGACACTGACTGATTTATCAGGGGCTCCCGTTTCGATTATTGGCCCCATTTGGGTACGTTGCTCCTGCAACCACTCAACACAGGATTTATCAAATGCAACTTGTCATCGATGCCAAAAAGGCGGACTCTTCACACACAGAAAGCTTGGTGCCAATCACTTCCTACTTTGCGTCAAAAAAATAAAAAGAAGTGGGGAGGTAGGGAAGATAAGTATTTGGCAACTTTTCAAATGATAAAACGTACTTGAAATAAATTTAAAGAAAAAAATAATAAAGGAGCTGAAAAATTGATAAGAATTGGTTTGTGGTGAAAGTAGTAGTGAATTATTCGTTTTTTCCTTATGCCTTCCTAGGTTTAAAAAGCAAACAATTTTTTTTCCTGAAATGTACAAATTAACACTTCTATTTTGATGTATTGTTTTATGATCTGCGTGAGTGAGTGAATATTATCGTCGCACTGTTTAGCTACATGAAGGCTTTTGGTGACGGACCACGTAATTTTAAACCATGGTCCAGTACGTGGACGAGACCTGAGCTGGCACCCCCTCTCCTAACTACCACACCACACCAACGTGAGGACGTTTCAGCTCTCGACAGATTTAGCGTGCATCTCTGCCCTACACGGCGGATCTTTAGTGGTACTGGGCTCGAACTCGTGACAAAGCGAGCCACGATCTGACACTTATACCACTCGGCTACTACGGCCACATGTTATGATCTGCAGCATGCTCCTTATTAGTGGCCCGCATAAAAATTCTATTAGGCCCGCCGTATACTTTGAGATATAGTCGTAAAAAAAATCCAAGTTGAAGGTTTTTAAAATAATTCAATCAAAGACGTGTTCCATTTTGTGTGTGTGTGTGTATGGGAATATTACGAAAGAAATTTGAATATTTTCTGCACATGAAAAATACATTCGAGTGAATTTATATGTGTTACCGTTAAAGTGCATAATTCAGTTATTTCTATAGAATAACTAGGTATTACATGAAATAACTAGACAAGTCAGTTAAAGTATATAATAGATAAAAAATTTCATACTCTATACCTAGTTCTATGAAATAACTAATGACAGAACTTTCAAGTGAAAAATAAACAATTTCAAAGTTATTTTATAATTTGATTGATTATAATAACTAAAATCTCTAGAAAAACACATTTTATCCCTATTACGGATGATTAATTGAAAGGTAATAAGGAAAAGCTGATGACATAATTTACTATTGCTCATATTGCTAACATTAGTTAAACAGGAAGAAAAAAAAAATATTTTTTTTGCATCTGTTTTGCTGGCACAATTAACATTTTTACTCCTTGAACTTCAAGTATATCATAATGCTGGAATATCCAATCGCCACGTGGTACTTTTTTCTGTGATCACTTTTTACTTCTGCTATCAAAATAATTTTTACTACAAGTGCGGCATTCTCTTCCTTCTTTATATCATAAAGATTCAAATCTCTTGCATTAAATCTCCCTTTTCCTGCAGAAGTCATTGCTGGAAAACAGGTTGCAGAAATATTTGTTACTAATCCAAAATGTAAAAAGCTAACATAAATACACCGTCTAAATCAGCGATACTCAACCTGCACCCACCGAGCCTTTTTAAGTGGCTCGGTTATGGCCCACTGCTCTGAGAAATTTACTTATTTAAGAACATTGTATTAAAAATTTGGGGAGAAATTCTTTGTCAAGAAATCAAGTATATCAATTTTGCTTTTTGCTGTTGGTATCGCACGGGTACGAATTGATATTCTTTTTCTATTGGAAACGGTTACGGTTAGTGATAAAAGACAACAGTGGAGTAGCGACCATTTTATGGGTGGAACTAATTTTTAACTATTTTTCATATCTTGCAAGTGAAAAATATTCGAAAAAAATATATCGTTTCAAGTTGATTGGGTGGTTGACTATTTTGTAGCGAAAAACAAACATGGATCGGTAATTGTGTGATTTGTCACAAAAGTGCTGTATTCAAAAAATACCAATAAACAGGAATCCCATTCATTCCTCGAAGATCTCTTTCAAGAGGTGATAAATAGGCTTTCTTGAATAATCTTTGCAGCAGCAACAAGGTGTTTTGTCTGTGGCAATATCACAGTTGTAACAAAGACATCCTATGAAGTTTGTTATATTATTGGTAATCATATGAAACCGTTTACTGAGGCAGAAATTGCGAAGGAGTGTTTCTTAAATGCTTCTAATTTAGTGTTAGCGACAAAAATAAAAAAATATAAAAATAATAATTAAAAAAAGTTAGCAGGAGTTATAATATTTTGATACATTTTCCACATTTAAAATTTCAATGTTATCTTGTTCTTAAAGTATCCCCCCATTTATCCTCATGTTGCGGCCCGCGTGAAATAACGAACATATGTATGCGGCCCAAGTGAAATAGCTGACTTATGTATGCGACCCAGCAGAAAAAAAGGTCGAGTACCCCTGGTCTAAATTCTGCGTCTAAAAGCAACGGATTGAAGCGTACACACACACACACGTCATTGCAAAGTCGCAAAAAGCGGTTCAAAACTGATTAAAAGCAGCTAGAATCGGTTCAAAGAACTTTCGAGAGCTATATTTTATGTTTAAACAATAATAGATAATAGAAAATATTCATAATTTACCTGTTTATTCTATGAAATAACTATGTATTCTATGAAATAACAAAGAACAGACTGTTAAAGTAAAAAATCAAAAAGATTTCTAAAGTATTTTGTAAATTAATTGATCAAAATTAGCTAAAATCTCATAAAAAATACTTTTTATCTCTTTTGCAGACGAATAATTGATAAATAACAAAGAAAAGCTGATGATATAAAATTATTATTGCTCATATTGCTAACATTAGTTAAACAGAAATGGGAGAAAAAGAATATGTTGCAAAAATAGATTGTATTTAAAAAATACATGCTGTGAAGAAAAACCGTTGCTTCATAAGAAACATTGCGTAAACTTTTAAAAACAAAAATGTAAGAGAATATTAATTTAAATTTTTTGAGATATCTTAGTTTACTTTTTATTATTTATTAGATCAAGGATTGCTGTGATGGCACTTTGGATTGGATCGAAGCGTTGTATCACTATTTGGAACTTCTTCAATGGGAATTAAAATTCTCGCTGACATATTTATTGAACTGAGATCTAGAGTACAATTGTTTTATTCGGCCATCTCTAGTTCTTAATCGGAAAAATTCTCTTCCTAAAGCAGCTAGAACTGGTTCTAAGAACTTTCGAGAATGTGGTATTTCATACTTTAACAATCAAATAATCGTTATTCTATATAGAATACCTAGTTAAATCGTAGAATTCAATAAATTTATATACTTTAAATGACTTGTCCAATTATTTAATGAAATACCTAGTAATTCTATGAAATAACGGATTTCACACTTTAACGGTAACATATTAACTATTGCATTAAAAACCTGATGCTCTAATCCAGGTGCGTTAAGAGAAAATATAATTTCCTTAGGATTAGCATTACGGTCTCGTATTCAAAATGTATTGGAAACGGGAATTGTAAAATTTAAAAGTAGTTTAATATAGGAGTTGATATCCTGGATTTCATGAGAAATATCTCCCACTATTAGATCTGTAATTCAAGTTTAACTTGGAATTCAACGCGCTTTAGAATTTAGGATCCTTCTTTCTTTACGATTTATTTACTTGAGGTTGAACATCGTCCATTTTTCTTAAGTTGTTGCTTTAGATTGTTCGATTTATTCGTTGTATTTAACAAGTTGAAAAAAATTCTTGTATAAATCATTTAGTCTCGTGATAATCTGATCAATCACAATAAAACTAGAGTCGAAAAGCAATACTTCCGAAATGTTTTCTTTTCCGGTTATAATGTAATCTTTAAATGTACTGTTGCGTTGATCGGGGTACGAGAATTTTATGCAAATCAGTCCCAAAGAACAAGGCAGTTCTTTAAGAGCGATGAGAATTTACTGTCGCGAGAAAACAATCCTTGAAATACAGGATTTAGCAGCAAAATTCGCAGAATAAACTTCAGAAGATCTTTACACTTTCAACAGCACTCAGACACAATTATCAGTGTCTAAAACACAAGTATGAAATACAAATATGTGAAAGATTATTCACAAGCACACGATTGTTCAACACAGCTGAAGTAATCTCTAATCACTTAAACGGTCAAAGCAAGACTACTAAGTCGCTAGTCAGAGCAATACTCACTCTGATCGGTGGTCAAAACCATACTAACTCAGCTCGGCGAGCGTCTCCCTATTTATATCCATTGCGGATCTTTCGAGAAAGATCCGCTTGCGTCATGGATCGTGAAATTAGTATATTTCTCTACTAATTTCCAGAAGAATTCATAGGGTTCCAAACTCGACAAAAATGGTCACCAACATGGTCATCAAGTCGCCAAAATGGTGCCAACCTGGCTCTATTGCCAAGTTCTCATTGGATCGCCATTATAACGTAAGGGACGGCGTTGCTTGCGAATATTACAATTTTAGCATAAATTAAATATAACATAAATGCGTTAAACGTCCAAATACAGATTATTTACACTATTTTATACAAAATTCGTCATAGTATTGTTATGAATGACCAGTATGTAAAATTCCACGTCAAATAAAAATTTTCTTTCTCTCTTTTGTATTCTCTTTCTCCTTTACAGATGTTTGTTTTTTCTAGTTACATGTTTGCTGAATTGTGGATTGTCTTTATATTCAAGTAACTTTTTAAAATAATAAGAATACTGTATTACTTTCAATATTATAGACGATTTTAGAACGCGGAATGCAAATTGAGCATTATGGCTAAGATACAGCAACTCTTTGATGCGCTAGCATCTTGTGAAACAAAGATACGAGTAGAAAGCCTTAAAATGTTTAATAAATATACATTTAAAAAATGTTATTCGATTGTATAAAATTCAATGCTAAAATATAAAGAATTTCAGTGTCTGATTCTTATATTCGGATTTCAGGAAAATGATAATAACAAAAGATGTGTGAAATGAATATTTATCATTTTTTCATTGCTTTTCCCCAAGAGTTCCTGAAACGCACTAAGTCTCAGATTTAAAAAAAAAGTATACAAAAATGGGTTATACAAGCGGAACTGAATAGGAATAGGATATTTCCGCATTTGAGATAGCTGTAATGACCTTGAAATACACTATGCACACAACCGAAAGTCATAGGATACTTTAGATTTAGATATTCTTCGAATTTTCTGAAGAAATATTTGGCGGAATCTTTTGTAACTTCGTACTATACATGCAAATAACGTGCTTGTGTGTGTGTGAACTCGTACTTTCCAATGAAGATTCCACAATCTTTGTATTCAGGGGACTAGCCCCAAATTGAAAATATTTGATCTCCCTGTATCATAAAAAGGCGAAAATAATTTGTTCTTCCTCATACAATATTTAATTAGCTGTTTCCAGTATTTATATGTATTTTCGTAGTAGTACCTACATTCATGAAATTAGAAGCGTTTCTTTAAAAAATTGGGATTCAAATAATAAAGTAATATTTTTAAAAATGTTACCGTAAAATCCGGAGTATAGCGCGCACCGCCGTATGACGTGCACCCATACTTTAGAGCTGCAATTTTTAATTTTTAGATACATTCGCTGTATAACGCGCAGCCCCTTTTTACGAAGAAAATTGGAATGCATATATGCAATGCTCGTATGTTTTGTAGTCATTTATTCGATGTATTATTGCAGGTTTTTGAAAAACTAGTATACTTCTAGTATACTATTCTAGTATACAACCCATTAAGTTCATAAGAAATGTCATTTTTTTAAAAAAAAAAATAACATTATTTGTATATATGTAGAAGTTTAATATATTTTTTTCTATGCTCATTTTCTTCGTTTTTCAAGCTCTCATTTTTATACCCGGCGTATAACGCGCACCCGTAAATTTCGATCTCATTTTTTGTGTTAAAAGTGCGCGTTATACGCCAGATTTTACGGTAATTAAAAATAAATAATGGTTATTAATAATGACAATGATACTTAAAATATGTTAAAACCTACAGCCTTGAGTTCTTTTTTCATTAACTGTTTTTTTTTTAAAAAAAAAACCTAATTCACTTCTGAGATAGATTTTCTTAAATTTCTTTTTTCTTCAGCAGAACTATCTAATCTGAAATTTCTTTGCGATTAAATTATGTAAATCATAACTTCAAAAATGAAAAACTTGCAATTCTTAGCATTGTCCAATCGAAGTGATATTTATTTATCTCGTTTCCTTATCAGTTTTTAAGATAACGACACCATTTCCATAGCAACGGAATATAAACAAACAACTTAACATCCAATAGCTTGACTCGAAGATAATCACCTGAACGCATAAGCACTCACACGTTGCAGTTGGAACAGGGTATTCGAGCTGATGGTTTATTTTAAGGACGAACTTGTCAAAAATTGATGGGATGAAGTGTTGATTTGGCACTTTAGCCGTATCAAGCGTTGTTGTTATCTGGGGCGATAACAAAGGGGGTAGGGGAGAATGACTTTGGAATAAGCAATTCATATTTGCGAAGTGTAGATTTCGGGAAACGATATGAGAATATTTGGGCGCTGATCCAAAGCGAATGTCAAGTGCTTGTAATGTAAATATTTATATTTTGGGTGACTTCACATTTATTTTTGAACAGTAGCAAGTGGGCTCAAATGCGTCTTTTGATAGGGAAGGAACTAAGTATGCATGAAGGTTTGTTAAAAAATTAGTTGATGAGACGCAACGAAACCAGTATCTATACTTATTAGTTGTTTGGTCATAGTGAAAATATTTGATAACAAGTAATATAAAAAAATATTTTAAAGTCAATTCCTACTTAGGTCAACAAACAATTTTTTTTTTCGTTTATTAAATTTAATTAATGAATTAATGTTTGAAAAAACTGTATAAACATCAGGTGTCATCCACTACAAGTTTAAAAAAATGTATCTGAAGCCAACAAAAAATTCGTTAGATAATTATACTGGCGCCATCTGTTGCAGGTAGTTCTAATTACGACAGAAATAATGCAGATTAAATTTAAAATTAAAAAATAAAATTTAATTAATGAATTACTATTTGAAAAAAACTCTGTTAACATTTAGCTTCCTCCGCTATAAATTTTAAAAAAAATATATTTGAACTTCAGTGGATGAATAAAAAGTATTTTATTAACGATTAAAAATCTGAACAAGATATATGTATAAATATATATAGGGAGAGTGTGAACTAATAATAGGAATTGAAAAAGCGAAAGTAACACAAACTTTCCTATTTCTTGATCAAAAGGGTGATGTGGTTTCATGTTACTATGGGCTATCGTTTCAAAAACTTGGTTTTTGTTCTATCATTGTTGTATCACCTACTTCTCATGTTAGTTGAGGTGGAGATCTTACTGATTGCTGACATTCCCAGGGGGATCCGAATGCAATAGTGACTGAGAAGCCATTAAATCGAAAACGAAATGATAGAAAATATAGATATTCACAATAATTAACTTTTATTAATTTAAGTGTTATAACTGAGTACGCGATAGGAATACGAGACAACTTCAAAAATTTTGCATGTGTGGCCCAAAATTTATGAAGATATACTTCTTTTTGCGTGTTAGGGAAAAATGATGAGGGTAAATTTTTTAGATGCGCGCGCATACCATCATGGCACCGATGCGCGCGCACACCGTTGTCTAATATTTTAACATGCCACTTTTTTGGTGCTAGGGGACTAATATTTGGGG
>BMAV01017808.1:134587-153683 GCA_019973955.1 Trichonephila inaurata madagascariensis | reverse complement strand
AAAGTGCAGACTAAAGAATATATTAATATTTATTATTTTATATAAATACTAATTTTATCCCCTTTCAAATATTAAGGGCTTTGTGTTTTTTATGCAGAGGAAAATCAGGAAATTAAACAAAGGCGCAGAATCGATTTATCACTCTGATCAATGCAAGTTTGTTAAATTAAACTTAGAGCATTTTAATCTAAATTAATTGTACTTTATTAACATGATCATATATATTTAATAACAATGATGTTTTTGAAAATACCATGGCTTCAAATGTTAGTGATCAAATGTAAGTCATCTACTCGACCAACAGGAGGAACGAAGTACTCGACTTATGTAATTTCAATAGGAACCTGAGAGGTTATTCAAGGTCACTGATCCTTTTAAAAATTTGATACTTAAACAGAAAAAAACCCCACCTGAAATGAATCTTGCCATTGTTCTCTTAAAAAACCGTTTATAAAAAATTCACCATACCGCTTTTTAATTTCTCTGCTTCAACAAGCTGAATTCTTGAATGGTTAATTAAATTTTAATCACATGGTTCGAAAACTACAATCGAAGAACAGAACGAGAGAATATATAACCCCGTCGAGCAGAAAACACTAACCCATGCGTTTTCTGCTCGACGGGAAAACGGATAGTACATAAAGATTTATATAGAGCTTCCAAGATTTTTAAGACTATCTGAAAGATTGCACCTTTTTACTTGGATAACTTATTATACCCAGGGACGTTTTAAGGCATAGGCCAACTAGGCCCAAGCCCAGGGCTTCACCTTCGGTGGGGGCCTCGTTTCGCTTGGGACTCAGTCTTAATAAGATTATGATCCGGATAATTCTAATGTGGTCAAGTATTATTCCCGTACTTATTCTCCGAAAAACAGGGAATTCCAAAAACTGCATGCCAACTGGCAAAAGTAGAAAGACTGTATTATTATGTGATGACCGTTGTCCATGTCTAGACCTAGGCCTACTACCATAAACAATCATTCAGCTCAGTCGAAATGAGGCCTTCGGTCGTGCAGGTTTGAGCCTAGGTTTTTGAGATTGTGCACATTTATTAGTTTCAAATTACCGTTTGAACGAATATTTAGACAATGCATGCATCATACCGTTTACTTTTCGAGATCTCAGGTAAGGCCTAATTTTGAATAGGGACCCAGGACCTAAAAATATTGTGATTTCTCTAGGCCCAGGGCCTCAAAGAGTCTTAAGACGTCCCTGATTATACCATTATCAATGTGGCAAAGAAGAAAAAAAAGTCATGATTAGAATAATTTAACTACTCTTTGATGCCGCCCAGCCAGTATGGTGAATATGACCCTCGGCTTGTAACCGAGTGGGCTCAGGTTCGAATCATGACTCGCCAGTCACGAGTTCGTGATCATCATTATAAGGCTGCCTCAGCCACAAGTAAAGCTAATTCTTGATAATCTACCAAATTCTAAAAACTTTCATATCTTAAATCTTGAAAATTACAATCCCAATGTCAATACTAAGAGACCCAGAAGGATCCTTCTGGACTCGTATAATCCCCCCCCTCCCTATTAATTAATTGCGTCATTCCCTTCATGGCGAATGACCATTTTTCATTTTATTTTTTTATCATTGTTTGCTTTCTTAATTTTAAATTATATTCTCAATCTGCAACCCACACAGGCAAGCACTTTTTTCTACCCGATTTCTGTTCCCTAACTTCAAGGCAGCCAAAAGAGTGTTAACTCACTGATTCTCTCTCTCTCTCTCTTTTCGACCAAAAACAGACGAGTGTCTCGTCTGCTTACTCTGAAAAATTTCCATCACATCGGTTGTCTCCGAAGCAGTCCCTGTAGCCACACCCCCTTGCTCCATCCTGTCCACCAATCAGGAAGCTCCCTCTTAATCCAGGCCTCTCCACTTCAAGGCCAAAATACATTTCGATATGGGATGGAGGAACACTTCGCGTTCCATTTCCCAAAGATGTCAAGTGTCCAAGTAAAACTAGTGCTTCTAAACAAAGGAGTGAAATTTTAGTTACAATTACGAAACGTATATATATGTGTGGGTTGTATACTTAATAGAAGATTTGTAAGTGCGTGTACTATAATACCTGCGCGTTTATTGAATATACCCCTCATATGTTGCTTCTAAGTGTGATTTTAATTAACAATCTTTCGTTTACATGCTTCAGTAATAGTCGAGGTTTATTTATATGTTTTTTACAAAATTTGGGTGAGAGAAATTATTAAAACGGTTTAAAATGATTAACCACCAACGCTTGAAAAGTGAAATGAGATGGCGAATCATCGAGATACTTAAGACAGAGCAGTTTCAAGCCCAAATTGATAAAGACTAATTCAACGCCTATCGTTATGCCATCATTCTATTGCCGTTTTCGTCGATCGTTGTAACCTTATAGAGATAGCTTAATGAGACCGGATACATAATAAAAAGGCCTGGACAAGATCGTCCAGGAGAAACATCAATTAAAATCGTTGTTTGTCCGCCATAGCAAGGCATAAAGGAGTGTACGAACTGTTCAGCTGTTTCGCGAACTTCATGCAACTCTAGTTTTAAGGTTAACTGTTTTTAGAAGGGTGCGTGAGAGAAGGGCCTGTTAACAAGACCTACTGTTCGCATCCTGCTAATTTATGTGCGTAGAAGAGACCGCTTAGCACGGTGCAGAGAACATTGACATTAGATCAAAGATCAATTATATTTATTGATGAGTCCATATTCAGCCTAAACACTGACTGTTGATTTATTTTCATCTGTAGAAGTCTACTTTATGCCCACGAACATGCGAGAAAGAGGTCACAAAGACAGGCGACATTTGATGGGCTGAGCAGGCACCGTATTGGGCATGCAAATTGTTATACATGTCTTTGGCAGAAGGTCTGTTACTAATGTAAGGTATAGAAATGAAGTACTTGAGTCTTATGATCGTTTTTCTTTTGACTCTGACGTCATTTATATGGATGACTAATCTCATCCACATATGGCTCATTGGGCCGGACGAATTTCAGGAAAGTGAGACTATTTGCCGGATGGATTGTTCAGCCAGATATCCAGATCTTAAACCTAAAAAGTATATTTGGGGTACTTTGGGTAGGTTTATGTCCATCCCCTAATCTCCTAGAACTCTCCTACCTTCTTCCAGAATCTTCCAGGACTTTAAAACGTTATTAAAACCCCAGGCACTCTGTCCTCCATTGGTAATGGACTCACAAACGGTTTTATTTTCAACATGAATTCCCGTTAAGAAAGTTATACTTTTTTTAACATACATACTCTTTTTTTTACTCTCTCTCACACACACACATATTTATATCAACCTAAGTACTCCTTGATAAGTTGCACACATGATCGTGTTTATGCTTTTTGAATTATATCAACCTAAGTACGCTCCAAATATCATTGACTCCGACCCTTATCCATTACTTCTGGAGATATTCCTTACAAAAACTATTGAGCCATCTGAGGAAGAACTGTAAGTGTTGGACTTGGTGACTGACAAGATTGTCCTAGGTGATAATATTTGTACAGAGTGTTGGGGCGGATGCTGTACGTTAAGGGAGCTGTGCTGCAAAATCCTTCCGTGGTGTGATAAAAGTTATGAGAAAGAAGTACCACTCATTGGAAATATTTTATTATTGTTTGAATTACAAAGTTCATGTTGCTCTAGTGAAAATTTTAAAAAAATCAGAGGCTTTATACGAAGCATTTAAATTAATTCATAGTGCGGCATAGTAGCTTCATTACTTACATCTACATAGTAGTTTTCATTACTTGTATTCGTTGAGTATACAATCATAAATCCCTGCTTGTGTATAGCTTATCTTGCGACTCTTATCTCTCTACGATGTTTAATAAACAACGTCGAGAGAACCTATTCTATCATATAACCGCTAATCAAATAAAAACAATTTGCTGCCAATATTTCTTTGCATATCTTTCTGCCCAGCAATAGTTCCGATCGGGTGAATTTAAACTGCACTATCTATGTATATAATCTTTTATCGGAAATTCAAATACAGTGATACAATTCAATTTCTTGTATAAATATGCTTCCTTACTCAAAAATTGAATGAATGAATGAGTGAATTGCACGTTTTAAGAGCGTAAAAGCTAGTCCAATGTCACATGAATTGTTTTTTAATGCTTAAAATTGTTAATTTTCAAAATAAAAAGTAAATATTCTGCTTGATTTTTCATCAAAAATTGGAAAACTGCAGAATAAGTATTAACTACCGAGATTTAAAAAAAAACAACAACCAGCAGATAATGATCACAGGAACATCCTCATTTTTCTACCGTCCTATAAATATATCTTGAATACTTAATTGCATATTCTTCGGTATCTCCTTTCACAAAACACGATCACAAGTAGAGTTATGTATGTATTTCTATAATTTTGGAAGTATTATACTCCCCCATATAATATTTAACTTTATAAGCTTATTTCAAGAGTTTTTAAAGTCATGGTCGCGATCTCGTTACCGATGATACTTTTGTTTCCGAGTCTAGGTATCGTTAATGATCCTCCATGTAAAGAAGCCGATGCTCATTTAATCCGCTGAGGTTCAAAGTCCTCGCAATAGCGTGGTGTGGAATTTTAGAGATTAGGGTTCTAGCAAAAGTGCCGTGCTCGTCATTTGACCATTGTGACGTTTTCGCGTCACACAGCTGAAAAATTGTCTTCTTTTTGTGGATAGAATAACAGTGTTTCTATGCGCACGTCCACCCCTAAATATTGCGGGGTCTAATCGTTTGACATCGCCATCGCTCCGTGAGGAAATCGAATGGCTGGACACTTGCAAACCGAAAACTCCGAGTATAATTCGCGATGTCGGAAATAGAATCGCCACTATCCCAAGACCATGGGTGGCCGCGGTAGCCAAGTGGTCAAGGCATTGGATCGTGGCTGGCATGTCACGAGTTCGAGCCCAGTACTACTAAAGACCCGCCGTGTAGGGCAGCGATGCACGTTAAATATGTCGAGAGCTGAAACGTCCTCCCATTGGTGTGGTGTGGTAGTTAGGAGAGGGGGTTCCAGCTCAGGTGTCGTCCACGTCACTTAACCATGGTTCAAAATTACGTGGTCCGTCCTCAAAAAGCCCTCGTGTAGCTGAACAGTGCGACGTTAATATTCAATCAATCAACTCAGAAAACCCGGGGGGGATTTCAGACTGTATGTCAACTGACAACAGTGGCAAGACTGTATTATTATGTGATGAGACCGTCGTCCACACGTACAGGTTTAGGCCTACCACCATTCATCCTCATTACTCATTCAGACAGTCGACTGAACTTGTTTGTCTGAATGTAAGTCATGCATATTTATTTGTTTCGTGTTATTGCTTGTGCTGCGACATATTTAACGTGCATCAGCCACTGCACACAGTATGTCTTCAGTGACACTAGAGTTTCCAGTTCCCGACTCGATAACTCCGGCCACAAGTTCGTGAGCATGACCACTTGGCTACCACTGCCACTGTGTTTCTTTGAAGACTAATGTTAATACGCAATCAAGTTAAACAAAGAGATTTAAGTTAGGAATTGCAATGCCGGTTTATCGAATACCGGTATTTTGTGAGTCATTTGTACAATTTTTTAATACCGGTATTCACAAGTTTAAATACCGTTTTTTCCGTATTTAACAGGAATTTTTTAAATGGTCTCCATTATATGTTCAGGTATCTCCATCATAGCAAAAAAGTATGCGTTTTTGTTTTTATGTCTCCCCAACGGGCGAAATTAAATAGACTGTGAGTATAAAATTGCATCGTATAGTCAAGATAGGTGATAAAATATGTGAATCATCCAAGAAGGTGTGGACCAAAACTATCCTATTACAGCTCAGTGCAATACTGCACACGTAATCTGATATTTGTATCTGTGAAAACAAGGTTGTAGTTGTGAAGAAAACAAATAATATTTCGATATTTCTTAAGTTAGTGAGTTTGTTATTCACATTGTATTTGCATATGAGTCGCTCAGAAGCCAATGCGGTTAAGTTCATTTTTTGATATTTTCCGATTCTTGTAAATTTTGATCAAATAAGTAATAAATATTCTTCTTAGTTATTAAAGGATTTACTCGTTGCTTTCTTTTTTCTAGGTCATAGAGAAAAGAAAGTAACGAGTAAATCCTTGGAATCCTATCAAAAAACGGACTTAACCGCATTGGCTTCTGAGCGACTTACATCAAACTTTAGGGCTCAAAATATTTTTCAGATTTATCATAGATATACTCATAAATAATAACCCATAAAATAATGAATAATAATAACTTTAAAGAACATCAAAAGTCAATTGATAATACTTCGGTTTGGTTTCATTATTTATATAATGAAAAAAATATAGTGGCACAGTGTAAAAAATGCTCTTGTGTTATTAAAATGAATGGAGGAAGTACAAACGGGGACTCCATACATATTTGAAAATGAAACATGATACAAATTTGTTTAGAGGAAAGAATCTAATTGCGATGAAGATACAAATTTAGGCACAGTTTTTACGCCCAAGCCATCAGGAATTTTAGATTATTTCGAAAAAAAAAAAAAAACATAACGTGGATGAAATTATAAGTAAAATGTGACAACATTAGATGTTTTGTCATTTTGAGTGCTTTGCACTTCTACTGAATTAAGAAAATCACTATCCGCCAGAGGTTTTAAAAACCTACGAACATTGATTAATACTATAAGAAGAACTGTGTTATAAACTACAGTAACAGTGTTCGCAATTCTTTGAAACAAGAACTAATACAAATAAAAGTAAACGTTGAAAAATTTAGTCCTACATTTAATGAGTGGACGAGTGTAAGAAATAGACGCTATTTAAATATAAATATTCATTTAGAGAAAAAATTTTGGAATGTCTCGGGAAGTATACCAGACGAAAAATGTGTGGAAGTGCTTAAATCTAAATTAGTAAAACATGGATTATCCCTCAAAGAAGATATTGTATCCATAACGACTGATGGAGCAATAGTTATGAAAAAAGTTGGAAAGTTGATTGGTGCAAATCAGTAATTGTGCTACACTCATGAAATTTAATTAGGAGTAATTGATGTACTATAGAAAAAAAATAAAGAACAGAAGAATCCAAACACTGTGGATATAAAAATTTCGGATACCGACTTTGAAGAGAGTGAGAGTGATATGGACAATGAAGATAATGACAACGTAATTGTTGAAGATATTGCTTATGAGGATGAAATATTAACTCATCAAGTTCATCATAATAAAGTTCGAAAAATTGTTAAGGTATTTAAACGTTCCCTACAATTTAACATTGATCCAGTGTATAGAAAATTTTCTTAAAATTTTTTACCCACAAACCTATCCACATTTAGAAGAATTCGGTACAGTTATCGAAGATGATGACACTAATGTTGATAGTGAAAAGAAATTGTCCCTTGAACAAAAATTAGAATTAGCGACACCTAAAAAAAATTTCAACAAACCAAAACACAATACAGAAATCAGCTATATCCAAAACCACCAACCATAAATTGATTCATAAAAAAAAATAATGAGGAATTTAGAGGTAAATACTTGGAAAAAGTATATCGCGCTTTGCTAACACTACCTCCAGCTAGCGTAGATGCCGAAAAAGCGTTTTCGACAGCTGGTAATTTTTGACACTATTAAGTTCCAGGCTTAATGACAGTACAATTGATGCATTATATATGTTTTTTAAGATCAAATTTCAAAAATTTGTAATAGTACCACAGACTGAATAGTCATATTTACACTTTTTTGTGATTTAAATAAATAAGATGTTCCTTTATTTTTTTTGTGATTCTTTATATACTGTTATAACTTATAAGTTACAAATTATTTTTTATGATATTTACATTCTCTAATGAAATTGGCAAATAAAACAAAGAAATGTATGTGTGGTTTCTTTCTTTTTCTAAAATTTCTACTACCGGTATTAAGATTTAAAAAATTCCGAATACCGATATTGAACTTTTGGCCCGATAGTACACAATCCCTAATTTCAATGCACAGTATACTTCTACATTTATGTATATGTTACGTTTTTTTTTACTTTTGAAACTAATACAAATTTAGAATATTTTACCTTAAAAGAAAGAGATCCATTATTCATAGTATTATAGAATGCAATAATTATGTTTCGTGAACGAATTAAATTTTACTCACAAGAGGAGGAAGGCACGACTAAGGAAATTCATTTGGGGACGAGACTTTGCATAACAGTAGTACTGCTATAAGAGGTATTCAAACCCCGATGTAATTCCGCCGAATGGCCAGTCAATTCCGAGAAAATAGACTTCGAAATTCATACTTAGCTTATATACAAATTAAATTATCCAACGTTACCGATATGCTGACGATCATGCTACGGCGACGTTGTATCAGGGAGAAAATAATTTGTATATAAGCTTAAAAAATATGAATTTCGAAGGTTATTTTCTCGGGATTGAGACTGGCCATTCGGCGGAATTACATTGGGGTTTGAATACCTTATAGCAGTACTATTGTTACACAAAGTCTCGTCCCCAAATGAATTTCCTTAGTCGTGCCCTCCCCTTGTCAGTAAAAAGAATAATTTGCTATCTTTTTATTTTCGCCATTTTGTTTTTGCTGTATACCTAAAAATGATAAGGAAGCTTACCTCTCAAATAATAAATGTCTCCTAACGTCTCTCTCTTCACAAAATGACCTAAAAAAACAAATTCTACGATTAGAATAAAGAAATATTAGATAACATATAAGCAATAGTTTATACAAACATATAAATCATTGCAATTATAAATATTAATTCGTTTCACGCAATGCTTGAAAAAAAGTTTATTTTTGTCAACTCAAGGGACTTTTTTTCAAATTCAAATCGGAGTGATGCTTTTTTGAAAACGTCGAATTTTCTTTCACTCACTATCCGCTTCACGTTTACGCAGAGGTTATGAATGAGAGAGTTATAACTTCGTTCTATAAAATAATACGAGGGCTATAGGTGAATGAATGAATCAATATTAACGTCGCACTATTCAGATACTCGAGGGCTTTTGCGACGGACTTCGTAATTTTGAACTATGGTCAGATGACGATGACGACGCCTTATCTGCCTCTCCAAACTACCACACCTCATCAACGGAGAAGGAATTTGAGCCTCGACATATTTAACGTGCATCATCCCCCTCTACACGGTGTATCTGCAGTGGCGCCAAGACTTGAACCCCCGACACTCTAACCACAAGTTTGTGTTTGTTAAGACAAATATTATTCAACTCAACAAAGAAAAATATAATAAAATTATAGAACATTATTTTGAAAGTAATCAATAAACAAACAAAAATGTAATAAAATTGTAGAACATTATAATTTGAAAAATAATTAACTTTTAAAATGAATTTTATAGTTAGGTATTTGTAATTTTTACTATATTTTGTATTTTATGTAATCTAACTGTATTTAGATTTGTATTTGTAAATCTGGAAACAATTTCTCTTGTAACCATCTTCAGATTACCCGATTGGCAACAGTCGGTATATTTTGATTAGACTAGTTGCAATGTTTAGATGCAAGCTCAGCTAAGCCTAATGGAATAAACGGGCTCTTCGAATTCTTTGAAGCAATTTTCTATTTTTTAAATGTTATAGAACTAAACGTTAATAACACGTCTATAACCAATAAACTACTGCGTTTATCTAGATATATATGTACCTTGACATTTTTCAATATGTTTAAGTATTTTTTTCTTTGTTGTTGTCCACTCCTTTCGAAGAATATTTTTTGAAGTTTCACGTTCTCCGCAGAGTCAATTTCTTATGAAGCATATTACCCCCAAGCGATTTTTTTATGAATATATTATAATAATATATTACTTAACAAATATTCAAACGGTTTTTAAGAAAACATGAAATCCATCGCCAAAAGATATTTTCACAACTATTTTATTTTATAAAATTATCCAATGTCGAATTCATATATATTATCAAAAATGATGGCTAACACATTTAGGAAGATAATAAAACAAATATTTTATAATTATATGAGTAATCTATATGTGTAATTCTTTTTTCATAGAAAAAAATTGTCATTTTTTTATTCTTAGCGTTTAACAAAAGCCTATATTAGAGTGTGTCGGCCATTGACAAAGCACTAGTTGAAATAAACAAGTAAAATTAAGTTAATTTAAAACTGTTGTCAAATCAATACTCATTTTTTAAATATATTATACTACACAAAATTCACTACATTATATGAGTACAATCTGAATTTAAGAATCTTTTATTGTATTAAATACCATCTCAAGTACAAGTAAAAAGTGGAAACTCTTAAAGATTTATTAACAAATCTCTAAATACCCATCAAGGTAGTACAATAATTTATGTTTCTATGGTAACGTGTAAATAAGTTTAACTAGTTTCTGAAAAATATATCTTTTTTTAATTCTAAATGAAAAAAAAAAGATAACTTTGTAAACAAAAATATTTTTACTATTTTTTGTTGTTGTTTGATAATATTTATGATATTTAGTGTCACTTAGATTAGAAAAGTATATAAAATTGTTTTCAGAATAGTATACAATAAAAAATGATTTAAGTATAATATTTTGACAAAAAATGAACATAGAATGACCTATTTTCAAAATATTCTCCTTTTGTGAAAAATCTTTCTATTATAATAATATTTTTCCTGTATATAGATCAGACCTCTGTACAGAGGCTCAACTAGAATTTTTGAAATATATAACTTAGAAGTGGGTTTATTCATGTTTTACGACAACAGAGGGGAGAAATTTTAAGAAAAAAACTCCGATAATTATTTCAATGGGTTGTAACTCGGAAAATAATGTGAATTTTTCAAAAGTCCTAGTTCAGACTCTCTGGAGAAGTCTTTATTTTATCTAAGAAAAAAATTATTATTTTAGAAGCATTTTTTATAAAAGGAGAACATTTTGAAAAAAGGTTATTCTAAGCTAATTTTTTGCCAAAATATTGTATTTAAATAATTTTTTTTGTCAAAATGTCCTTAAAACGATTTTATACATATATTCTAATCTAAGTGACACTAAATATCATGAAAATTATCCATTTATGCGCTTTTTTAAAATCATGGTTCCGAACGTAGTCGAGTGCCTTAAACACACACAACTTAATTAAAAAATTTTATAAACCAAGTAAAACTTAAGCGAATATTGTACTTTTCTTCCTCGTAATTTATTACATTTTGAACTTAATTTAATGATTTTATCCGCACATTCAAAATTATTTATAAATAATAATAAAATTCATAAATGTTACATTAATAAATGCTTTTAAATGTCTGAAATTTGATTTTGCTTAACATAAATTACTAAAAACCTAAAAAAATTTGTGTGAGCAAGCTGTAAGATCCTACAGTAAAAATATAGCTGTAGAAATATAAAATATAGCTATATATAAAGTATATATAAAATATAGATAGCTTCATGCATATTTCACAATAAAGATAAAAATTTTAAAATTAAAAATAGGCAGTAATTTTATTTTAAAATTCTTTTATGTCTTTTTGATGCTGATATGATTTAAAGAGGTAATACATTTATTCAAAGAATAAATACATGTATTTAATTTTGCTTTATTTGTTGGAAACACTCATAGAAGCTTCTGTTTGGTCATAGCGCGGTCGAGGAATTTTAACAAGAATATGAATTACTTTTGGACGGCAAGATTAAAAAATAACATTGCCATTTTTTTGTAATTTATTTACAAAAGTAATAAGCATCTACAAAGCTCATAATTTTCGTACGTAAACGTTCTAAATAAATAACTATAGAAATTTAAATACGAGATATTCAATTACACACTCCCACAAGGAAAATAGCTGTGGAATTCTTTTCAAATGACTAGTTATCAGTTAAATTTATTAAAAATAACAATACGGGTATTTGTGTGTTTGTTTCTTTAAAAGCATTTCAAAAGAATTCCATTACAAATAGGAATTAATGGAATTCTAGCAAATCTAGAATTATTTTCGGGCTCTCTTGTCAAAAGGAGACAAAACCTTTATCCTATTTTCCTTCGCCGGCGAAAAACTAAATTTAAATCTACAAGTCAATTACACACCCACTAGGAAAGTATACACAATTGATTTTAAATAACTAGGTGTCATTTACATTTATTTAAATTCGAAAAAATAAAAGAAACCAGAAAAGATTTATGTATTTTCATTTTTTGTTCTTCATCAAGTGCGCACCAAGGAAAAAAATTCCTCAGTATATTGACACTGATTATAGACTTCTGCAGCACAAAGAAATGATAATAACGTTGGCTATTTTAAGACCCTATTCAATCCGACTTGAAGTTGCCTGGTTAAGCTGAGCTTATTTATGGAATGAACCCAGCCTTTTCATTTAGAACGGCGCTGGGCCCTGTTAGAGTCCATTAAAATTATCTTCTTAGGAATCCCTCCTGTAGCTTTACACTCCAAAAATGACTCCGAAGTCATTAAAGACAAAAGTAAGTTGCTCTTTTAAAAAAAATAGGCGGATTTGCATTTCGTGAATTACGTGCTGAGGAAATGGCAACACTTCGGTCGAAAATATCCGGTCTCTCTATCCATCTTTTTTTCTTCTTCCAGAAGTAAAAATTAATTTCTATTCATATTAATATTCAAGGCTTTTTCTTTTTTTTTTTTTTTAGAGGTTTCACAAGGTACAAGTATTCAGCTTGCTCTTGGACAGATTCTTCTGCGTCTATTATCAGGAACTTTCACCTCGGATAAAAGTTACTGCAATAGTAAGATAAAAAAAATATGTATTTTCGTTTTTGGAGCTTGAGTCCGTACTCTGCACTTTAAATAGAAGAACAATGACCTCATGCATTCTATTGTTCTATGGAGAGTGTTTTGATAGGGAATTTTTGGAGATATGCTCTACAGTATTATTACCAAATCCCGACTAATTATGACTTTAAAGAATTTTTAAAAAATTAATTATTAGATGAGTTCGATTATGTTGAAGGTTTTTAATTCAAAATGAATTAGAGCTATGTATTATATATATCTATTAAACTATAATAATTAATATTAATGTTATCCATGCTATTTATATTATTTAATATTATCATGTAATTAAGTTTTTGGAAAATTTATTAATTTTAGGTATATTACGGATTGGTATACAGCAGAGATATTATAGAAATATTATAATTTGTACAAAATTTGTATATAAATTTGTACAAGCGTTAACGAAAAAAAAAAAAAAATACGCTGTGTTCTGCGCATGCGCCAAGTTGCTGTCGGACGGAAGGACTACTCTTCTGTCTTTT
Source organism: Trichonephila inaurata madagascariensis (assembly GCA_019973955.1). NCBI lineage: Eukaryota > Metazoa > Arthropoda > Arachnida > Araneae > Nephilidae > Trichonephila > Trichonephila inaurata. The sequence continues at coordinate 140,424 of BMAV01017808.1, read as the reverse complement.
AAAAATTACGAACATTCCTTTCTTACTTAAATCAGACAAAAAAAAAATTACAGAATTGGAAAGATAATTTATTTCGCCACGATACGGTATAAATTTTTTTACAAAATAAATTTTACATTTCTTACGATTTTTTCTAAAATGAGTCAATATTGATCGATGCGTTTCTATGAAAAGAGTTTTTAAATCGTCCTGTACGGATTTCTTACCATTGTAATGTATCGAAATTCTGTACTAAAAAAGTTCAGACTTTGTTCTTTTAGAATCTCAGTGATTCAAAACCTAATAGTTATTTTAAACATAAATTAGAATTTTTCAAAAAATACTCAAAATTCTAACTAAATATTTAATAACTGCGTTATTTATAAAAATAATAACAAGAAACTTTTTCCCAAGTGTCAAATGTTGTTATCCGTTCAAAGAATGAAAAAATTGCTTAAAAATTACGGATTTCAAAAAAGGTTTTATGTTTTTCGTCTACTATCCTTTTTACAAAAAAATCATTATAGCATTTTTTTTTCCTTACATTTTTTTTGTTTAAAATTACCATTATTTGTTACCTATGCGGGAAATTTGAAAAGTATATTTTAAAAACTAACCCTTAAAAAAATAAAAAATTAAAACTTAAAAAAAATTTGCAAACTACGTTTACTAGCTTTTTAGCGTATTTGGCGTCGAAAACTAGACACTTCATGCCTTAGCTCATTTGAAAAAAGAAGCTGACTATAACGACTGAAAATCACCAAAATGGTGGTATGCATTTAATGCTATTTTGGTGCGTTAAATAGCAAAGTAACGAAGCATGATTTTCAAAATAAACTTTATTTCAACAACACGACCAATATACTCCGTTAGAATATTCCCTTTGTAGCGGTATCTTCAAAAGTCATGTTACAGCTTCCGGACAAAGTGTCCGGACAGTAGATAAAAGGGATCATCTCTTGTCCGGAGGCTCTAACTGCCTTATGAAGATACTGCTGTGCCCTCTTCAGAGAGGAATTCTGGGAAGACAGAAGAAATGCCAGAAGACATTTCTTTCGGTAGAGAAATGGTACCTATCAACTGTAGATCTGCGATAGTTCCTCTCAACCGAAATAGATCGATTCATGCTAAAAGAAATAATTTCCCTCTGAAACCAGCCTGCTCCGTGACAATTCACAAATCGCAAGGAGGGACATTTGATGAAATTGCTTACAAATACAGCAAGGCCCACTCACAACCTTTGGTCTACGTTGCCTTATCCAGGGTGACGGCTCAAGAAGGACTTCATATTGTAACTACTGATGGGGTCAATGTTTTAACTACGGCAGACGAAACAACGAAGCGATGCTTCCATTACGAAATGAGTTTACCAGGCTTTTTACTGTTCATCTTACTACAATTGATCAAATTATGATCAATAAAATGAATGGAGGGGATATGATTCTCTTTTCTCTTAGTAATTAAAGTCTCCGGACTCATGCACGTGATCTCAATGGTAATATTGTGCAAAAAGCACACACTTTGATGTTATCAGAAACATGGCTTCGCAATGAGGAATTAGTTGAACTAGAAGATTTTAAACGCATAACACAGAACAGACCTCCAGGCATTAATCGTGAGGGTGGGGTCGCCATCTATCAAAACGTGCGCGAATCTCAACATGAGTTTAATGGCAATCATGATGATTTTGTGAGAAGAAATACCCAAACTAAATCTAATTTGGGACATATATGTGACACGACATGCACTTTACCTAACGGTAAACCCATTGTAGTCACAGCTTATATTTCTGTCAATCAGAATGTTACTGACATTATAGATTATATTAACGAGACATTATTAGCCTATACAGAAGGTGACTAAACTACTGGGGAAACAGTATCATGTACTTCCACTCTTACTTGGTGGCGATTTCAATATTGATTTCGATAAAGATGAAGGATTGAGATTAGTACAATTTTTAAAATCAGAGCTTAATTTGGATTTTTTTTTCTGGTAAAGCACTGGGGACGACTAGGTATGGTACAATCATTGATGCGATGTTTTCACGATTCGTAAATCACGTATCTACCGACGTTTACGTATCATAATTTAGTTACCCCAAGCCTCTTGTCATAGTGATTAATAATGGCGAGAGAATGTAATTATATAATACACACAATAATATTAACAGTGAAGAGTAAGTCAACCTTTTTAAGAATGTATTCATGTACTATGAGTAACATATATTTATGTAACATAGTTGATGTATATTATTTATATATATATATATATATATATATATATATTATTTTACCGAATCAATGTGAAAAATGTGAATAGAATAAAGAAAATACATGCATGGTTTCAGTATTATGTGAGATGCGTTTATTTGCCCTGTTTGCCTACTATATAATCAAAGACAGCCGTACTTAAGGAGTAAACTACAGTAGTACATCGGAGTAAACACTCACAGTTTTTTTTAAACTATATATCTCTTTTCAATTTGTTATTATATAAATAAGTGAATGTCAATTAATACAAGATGTTACTTCTATGAAAGCCACACGTTGTCCAATTATAGTGCAGGGTGATTTTACACGAGCATTATCTGACTTTGAAAATATTGTTTTATCGTAAAGCTGTTGTCAAAAATTTTGTAAACGTGGGTAAATATATAAATTACTCTAGAAAATATTGTTTTATCATAAAGCTGTTGCCCCCAAACTCTTGAAAATGTGGATAAATATATGAATCAATCTTGAAAATATTGTTTTATCGTAAAACTGTTGCCCAAAATTTTGAAAATGTAGGTAAATATATGAATCAATCACTATTTGCTGCATTTTTTTTATGTAATCTCGGACTGGTCATGTGCTAGTAGGGCCTTTTTTAAAACATATAAGGTTGCTTTTTAGAAGACCGACAAGCTCCTTGTTTATTTATGGTGTGCATATTGCAGAAATATTTAATATATCATGGAATCTAAATGATCCTTGGGTTATTTGCTCAGCATTCAAAAATAATATAATGCAAGTTTGATAAGTGGGGGGAAATGCTTACAGTGGGTAAGAACTAGAATCTCATTCCACAGATTTGGAAGCAACACAAAAGTACAAGTTCTATATAAATAGCTCGTTAATACATTTTTTTAAAATTTATCTTTTTAAATTAATTCTAAAGAAAGAGATTCTGCAGTATAATCAATCATTCATACATGAATTTTAAAGTTTTATTTCAGTTATATCAGTTTTATACGAAATATTTTCTTGATAAATGTGCTAAAGTTTGACATAGTAATGATGCTGTGACACAGACTTCTATATAATTAAATTTTACTTTTTTTTTTCCTGTGAACTTTTAAGGTTGAAACGTTGAAAATGACCCAATTCGGTCAAGACAGATATTTTTGTTTTTTATTTTATTGAATAGAACTATATTTTGCCTTTACGAAACATATTTTGTTATGTTTCTATGCTACCTAGAGGCCAAGTTACAATCAAATTTATAAAGTTAGAAAAACCGGAAGGGCATTTAAATTGCTCAAAATCTATCATGTCGAGTCTGATAACTCAGAATGTTACAAATGTATTTCTATTTAACTTTTTGAACCTGATATGTATATTATTTTCTAGAGAATGTACTAAAATATTTTTTATTGTATCAATTCTTTTTGAGTTAGGGCTTGTTATTTAAATATAATGGTCTCATAAAGAATGTAACATTTCTTATAATGTTTACTCTCTCTCAATCAGCTCTAAACTTTCCAAATTTCAATAAAACATTAAAATTTTAGTACATTTTCTAGATAAATGCATCGAATTTGTTTCAGTAATACTTTTACTAATATATGTTTATTACTTGTTTTCTCTAACTGCTTTGTTTTTCAAAAATATTGCTAAAATTTCACTTATAATTGTATTTTGTGTAAAATTCAGGCAATTTATTTCAAATATTGTTAGTTAAATAGTAGTATTTATTGGTAATGAGTCATAAAAGAACATTTATAATATTTAAATATTTTATTTTGTTAAAAAGTACTTCGAACGCGTTCGGATACCTTAAATACTTATCAGAAAACTGAAAACGCTAAATTTGCTCTCATCTGCAAACAGCATGCGTTTCTAACATGTCATTAACTTGTTTATAACTTATTTTGCGAACTCTCTTAAAAATTTGTTCTCGAGGAATGGCCTTGTAACAATTACTCCTCGAACAGATTTAGATGAAACTGAAGAAGAAAATTGTTGATTGACTTCTGTAAAAATAGTTACTGTGCTCAAACATGGATTATTCACAATTTTTTTGTAACAGTAAATCTCTCATAAGCATACAGTTAGATTAGCAGGAAAGAGACATTTCTTCTCTTATTCTGATTTAATTGTATTCTTAAAGTGTTTTATCACACGAAAAATATTCTAAAATGAAATAAATTTACAAAATTTAGCAACATTTGGAAGGAATTTGCCTCTTTTATTATGAAAAATTTGAACATCACTCGATTTTTTGTTCGGTTATGTGGTATTTTTGAAATCTAACAGAATATTGCAGTCAAAAGAGCGGCATAATTAAGAAAATAGAACCAAAGTGTATTGCCATTTTGTCACAAATGAATTTCTTAATTTAATTCAGTTAACGGCATAAAGAAAATTCCATTTAAGCAAACTATTTTTAACTGAAAAAAAATTACGTTCGTCCTGAAATGTAAAAAAAAAATCTGATCAGTTACAACTTATATTAAATTATTGTGAAATCACACAATAATATTCAATTTTTTTGTATGTTCCATATTTGTGACAGTTTTCGATAAACACATCAAGTGTCAAGTTTCTTGAAAACAATATCGAATTTTTTTGGCATTTCACACTTGATAAGGACAATGTGCAACTGAAAATGAAAACTTTGAGCCTCAGTGATGACAATGTGACATTTTTTTGTTTTTTTTGTCAACAATATTAGAATTTTCTGGTATGACTCAAAAGTCGATGAGTGCAAAGCTCACCTATTACACGGATCAGTATTGGTATCTTAAAAAGATTCTATAGTTTTTTTTAAGAGAACGTGTGATATTTAGAGTATTTTGTTTTTATGTTTAGGTCACATCCGGAAACATCTGAGAGTATAGCACAGATTTACCAACTCATCTTCAATAAACATCCGTATTGCTTTAATGGATGTTCAGTCACACAAAATAAATATATCCTAAGGAAAAAAAATAATATATTTTTGTTGATTTCTCGGATTCTCATGTTAGTTTTATATCATTTCGTAAATAAAATATACTATTTTTATAGGCTTCTTTTTTTTAATTCCTACTATTAGTTCACATTGTGACGTCTTCGATTGGGGTGAACCTCACCCATCTATTCATCTGAAGTTTTATGGCCCCAAACAGACGTTGGGTGACAAGAGCACGTGGCTATGGGGTCATTGTGTATTGTCTGGCCTCGGACAAACGTAGACATCGAGTCTGGAATTTACAATAACTAAAGAGTGCCGGTGACAATAGGTTGACGTATAGGCGAAGCCTGTAGGGAAGTCGGTGCCTAGAGAATGGGGCTATAAGGCCCAGGTGGTGTGATGAATAGGAGTTTCAGAAGTTGGATGAGAATTATGGCGCCCTTAGATTCCAGACAGACGAGGAATGTGTTTGTGTTTGCCGCACAAATGGGAGACGAATATGGCCCGGGGACGAGGGCAGACCTTTTTATTGGCCTGCCAATGAGGAAGACGAGGGGCGTGTTGTGGACCCGCTCCTGGTGTTTAAAAGGGGTTGATTTTGAGGAGAAGGGGGACGGAGAGGAAAAAACTTGGAGAGAGCCCTGGATGGAAACAGAGAGATAGAACCCTGGAGTGAGAGAGAGGAAGCCCTGGATGGA
>BMAV01017808.1:118945-134487 GCA_019973955.1 Trichonephila inaurata madagascariensis | reverse complement strand
TGGACCCGCTCCTGGTGTTTAAAAGGGGTTGATTTTGAGGAGAAGGGAACAGAGAGATAGAACCCAGGAGTGAGAGAGAGGAAGCCCTGGATGGAGTAAACTGGAGAGGAGCCCGGAAAAGCAAGGGATTGTCGAGTGCCTTTCGGAATAAGGATTGAACTCCCGAGAAATAGACGGTCCGCCCGGCTTGGCATATTTATTGGACTTTTTAGTTACCTATGAAGCAAATAAATACTGCTTTAATTTCAAAATGAGGCTGTGACAAATTTTCTTGTGTGCTAACTACTGACGACGTTACAACATTCTCCCTATATTTATTTATTTTTGATTTATATATCTTATTCAAATTTTCAATCGTTAATAAAATACTTTTTATTCATCCACTCAAGTTCAAATACATTTTTTTAAACTTGTAGGGGATGGCACTTGATGCTAATACAGTTTTTTCAAATATTAACTCATTAATTCTACTTAATTAATGAATAAATAGTAACAAAAAGATAATAGTGCAACACCCTTTTTCAAAAGGAAAATCGCTCGTTGTGTCCCTGTAGCGCAATGGGTAGTGCGTTGAACTTCTATTTCAAAGGTCATGCGTTCGAATCCCACCTGGGATGGCCTAATTTCTGAGAATGTGATTTCTTTTTACTATATATATATACTGTTTTATTGGAATAATTAAATTTAATCAATGAATACATTGCAACAAACAAAAATAATAGTCCAACACTCTATATAGAAAGGAAAACGGAAAAATGTCAAGGAAAATCGCTTTCTATTTTGCCACTTAATAGCGTGATTCTGACATATGTATGTACATATTTATTTCAATTGTAATTATTTAATAAAAAAGTAACTAAAACAAAATTTTTCTTTGTTGACCTAAGTAGGAATTGACTGAATTTTTTTTTTTTTTATGTTACTTGTTCATAGTTGAGTCATAAATTAAATAATCAGAGGAAACGAATAATAGCCGGTTATAGGAAATAATTTCACAAATATTTGAAAATATTATTCCAAATATTTGTTTCATAGCACCTGGAGGGATCGTTACAGGTTACCTATAAAATCAAAAACAGGAAATAAGATTCGAAATTTTATTATTTTTTAAACTTTGCTTTTTGTAAATGATATATCACAATATTCTATCTATTCTTTTTTTTCCTGGAAAACCAATGTTCATTTCCTGAAATTTATGCAAAAAGTTAAAGTGAACTGCATCTTCTAATTTTAATATATAATGGTGTTCTTTGACGCAATCGAGACGGGCAGTTGATATTGTGCTTTACAACTTCTTAGAAAGGCATGGTCATCGTTCAGTATTGTATATGTACACGGATTTATACAGAAGCACATCGTCTTAGGCTTAAGATATCTACTTTTCAAATATTTCATCCGCAAATCGCGTATATGTTTACTTTATCTGTTAAATCCCCTCCCCCCTTTATCTCTAGTTGAATTTCTCTTATTTCTTACTTTTAAGGTTGTTAAATATTCAAATATAAATAAAAAAAGCTGTTAAGGTCACGTTTCTATTTGTGTGAGTGGTCTTCTTGAGCACTCTGGAATTTCATAAGCTGTATAATAAAGGTAAGACATGAAGGAACATCGAAATCTACAATATTTCCTTTTTATTTTGTTCTATATTTTATCGTTCATAAGGAGGAGACAAGGACCAACTGTTGCCACGTGTAAATTCATAATGGCGTCCGGAAATTTATCCATATAAAATACAGAGGTCGACCGAACTCCTTCTAAAGTAGTTTATCTAGTCTAGTACCTCAATGTGAAATTCCGTCTCACACTTTGACGTTCCAATCCTAAATGTAAGGGTTTTTTTTAAAGTGTTCATAGCTTGATCGCATATGTCTAGGGATGTCTTAAGACTTCTTCAGGCCCTCAGCCCCTACGCAAAAATAGGCCCTGGGCCCTTACACGAATGTTGGCACCACTTATGATCCTTAAAAGTAGACTGTACATAGCATACGTTGTCAAGTACTCGCACAATCAATAGCCCGAAACAAAAAAATCTGCACGACTTACAATCACACAAACCGGCTCGACCGACTGTCGCCTTTTGACTGAATGAGTAAAGATGGTAGGCCTAGGCCTGTACATGGACGGCGGCCATCACATGTAGCCAGTTGACATATTGTCCAATATTCCCAGTTTTTCGGAGAATACAACCAGAAAAAACACATTTTACAGATGAAATTATTCGAATCATGATCTTATTAAGGCCTTGTCGAAAATGAGACGATGCCCCCTTTGTTGTCGAGGCCCTGGGCCCGGGCCCAGTTGGTCCATGCCTTAAAACGTCCCTACATATTCTTTTCAGACCCTTACAATTTATCATCTGATTCCAAAGCAAATCTGGATTCGTCCATTACAGAGGCATTGCATTTATTTGAGAAAATCCATCTGTTTATATGGTGAGTAGAACATAAACACGTGATACATAGGTGAACAGTTCTTACAGGTGAAGACTTGAGCGTACTGTAATAGTATATATTGTTTTACGAAGCGTCGACGTGTATGTAATAGTTGTGGAGATCGCTGGTCGATTAAAATTGGATATTTCAACAATATACTCTTAAATGAGAAGGGATGGTAACCTATAGACCGAATTTTCTCAAACTGTGGGGCGCATCCCCCCAGAGGGCGTAATAACTCTTCGAGGAGGGCACGAGCACATTGAAAAGTCGAAAACAAAATTTTATTTTAAAAAAATTATCGATTTACAGAAAATAGATCTTTCTGACATAATAAATATTATAAAATACTAATTTTTTTTACACTGATATAATACATTTATAACTGTATCAATACAGCATGATGTGTTTTATAATTAATTTACAAAACTAAGTTAAGAATAATTTTAATTATTACCACTGACCCCATGGGCTTGACATATATAAAATTATACGCAAAAATGAACACTTTTTTAAAAAAATTTATACTGTTTACTATTAATCCCTTTACTGCTGATTAAAGGTTACCAATTCGATTCCCAATCTCACCGTTTCCCACGAACGCGTGCGTATGTGATGTATTGAGGGGTGGGGGAGAAAAAGAATAAATAAGTAAATCATCTGAAATAAGTAAATCCTGCACAAACATTATGAAGGTCTTTTAATTGCATTCCAACGCAATCGAAATAATTTTATGAATAGCAGTGAACATAAAAGATCGTACTTCGGAAAGACGTATATATACATCCGGGGCAATTAATGCTTTGACTGAGCGAGACGTTTAGATACGCCGGTGGCACTTAAGAAGTTAAAGCCGTATTGTAGTTCTAGCGTCAAAGTATAGTATTATTGAATCTAATACATTGTTATTGCATGGAGGGGGCCGCGATGAAAATTATGATTGAATATTGGGTCGCAAATATTGAAAGTTTGAGAAGTACTGCTTTAGACGACCGGGAAAATATCGCTGGAGATCCGTTTGACGTTTTGGAATTGGTTCTGTCATGAAGAAATTACCGAATGAGATCAACCACAAAGAAAAGAGCCTCGACCTTGAGTAATGCATCCCACAATGCGACTTTAATGTGTCCAAAAACATGTTAAAGCTCACTGTTTACCATTCGCTCTTTTTCAGCCACAGAAACACAAATATGATCATAAATAATTCTACGAAATTGGTCAAAAACTTTTACAGCCTTTAAATGGTCTACCTTCAACCATTCAGATTGCTGGCGCCTGTAACGATTGACTAGACCGTCTGGGCCCGGACAGTCAATAGTGATTGGCTTAACATGTTTGCATACTGTCATCAACATTCTCAGCGATTTTAAGCCATTAAAATTCAAGCATGCTGTTGAAAATGAAAAAAATTTCATAGCGTACTTAACTTCTGAAAGCTGGTATGTAACTAAACAAAGTGATTGTTACTGTACATGATAAACAAATAAAAAAAGTTTAAGTGACAATAATAATCACAGGTTACTGTTTATATTTTTTAGCAAATATTTACTTGTTTGATTAACGCAAAATGGCTAAAAGAAGCTTAAATTTATTATAAACATAACTTTCTTAGTGTAACGGTTAATTGAGAAATACGACATAAATGTGTTTGCTGTATGTATTTAAAGTACAAAAAACAAGCATTTTTATGCTGTTTTGTAAGATAAACAAAAATAATTTTCTTTTAAATAATTAAACGGCTATTGAAATCATTTCTTCTTAAAGATATGGGGCGCGTGCTACACGAGGCATTCGATACAATTTTTACTGACACTCTGTGCACTATTCTACAAATTTGTCAATTTTGAGTGGATGGAAATTGATGAATTTATAATGGATCTTATTGGACAAACATCTTCAGAATTACGGACGTGTACAAAGTTACGAAAAAATTTGAAGAATAACTCTGAAGATAAACTTATAGCAATTTTATAAATTATTAAATGTCATTGATGGAGATAATTAATTATTCGAAGAGAGAAAATTGCATGTACTCTGCTTTCCACTTTTGGTTCTGCATATCTGAGTAAAAAATCTTTCCCATATGAAAAATATTTGAAATCCTCAAAGTGAGAGAAATTGTTTAACAACTGAATACTTAAAATTGTTTCAAATTGAAAGTCACAAACTACAGGTATATCCCTGATTTTGTGATATGAAAATAGAGCGGTGCAAGCACTAGGTTCAAATTAACATTTTTATTTATCTTTTTATGTAACTATAACGAAGGGAAGTACTTATATTTTAAGTTGTCTATTTCTTATTTTAATAAATATGTTTAAAAATGCATAATTTATGTACAATTAAATTTTTTTTGAATTTTTGTTGAAGAAATAGTTATATTTTGTGCTGTTTATTTTAATGTTAAGGAATACCTTTAAATGATGCAAAATTAATTTATGATAAAACTATAAATCTATGTTATTGACCTGTATTCTCTAACCCTGCATGCATTATCGCGGGAATCGAATGGTTTCAAAAATGTCCTATTGTGTGGCACGCACCGTCACATTAATATATTGGTTTGACACTTGCGGTGGCGTAACGTACACCCCCGCAACCACCGCATTGCGGGGGGGGGCAGGGTTTTTGGAGGCCCAAAGCCTGATTTACACTAAGTTGCAATCCTTTGTAAGATCCGACATGGGGCCCAAAACCTGACTTTGCAAGGGGCCCCTAATATTCTTCATTACGCCACTGGGCACGCCTCAGCTAAAAGGTTGCCGACTCCTAATATATACCACATTTCATCATACTTCTTGAGTATGAATTCAAATAATCCATGAAAAGGAATAATAAAGAGTAGTAATACAATAAAGAATTGTAAGTGATTATATATATATATATATATATATAAAGTTTTTAGTAAGTACGAAGAATAAAAATAACTTACTTAGTAAGAATAAAGTTTTTTCTGAGGGTTCCTACAATACTTTTCACTGAGAAAAAGTTTTTCCAAGAAAATTTAAATTAATAAAAATACTTTTTAATATCGTAAGATGGCTACTGAATAAAAGCGCATCATTTTAAACGGGCTTCTTTAAAAGACAGAAAATGAAATACATAACAAGTCTTTATGCAGTGGAATTTAAATTGAAATCCTTTGGAGTCACTTCAAAGGCGAACCCTAATTCACTTCAGTTTATTATTATTATTATTTTTTCTTTGGAAATTTACTTATGGATCTAAAGCATATTGCAATTTTTTTGTGACCTGAAGTGATCCTACATTAAGTGGGTTTTCTTTCTTTAGACGCAAGGCTTTCAAATACAAGTTGATTCTTAATCTTTCATTTCTGTGTAATACGTTTTGTATTGTTATTCACCCATCACGCGAGGCTAACACCCGTGTCAATCAAGACGTTCAATTTTACTTGCTGCTCAGACTCTAAGAGGAACTCTGGAAAATAAAATTTTATTTTCTTTAGCTAATCTTTATTAAATTTTGTTCAATCAATTTGCATGCCTGATGGTTTGAAATTAAAAATACAATCAACTTTATTAAAAAAAAATTATTAATTACCGTAAAATTCGGCGTATAATGCGCACTTTTAACACCAAAAATAAGATCGAAATTTACAGGTGCGCGTTATACGCCGGGTATGAAAATGAGAGCTTTTTTTTAAAAAAAGAAAAAGATGAGCATAAAGAATTATTTCGAAATACTGTTTATTTAAAAGAAATGACATTCTTAGTGAACTTGAAAGATTGTAGTTCTATAAAAGTATACCATTTTTGCAAAAGCTTAAGAAAATAACTCGAACAAACGGCTTAGGGAGACATAACAGCATTGCATACGCACATTTCAGTTTTCTTCGTAAAAAAGGGGCTGCGCGTTATACGGCGAATATACCTAAAAATTAAAAATTGCAGCTTGAAAGTATAGGTGCGCGTTATACGCCGGATTTCACGGTATATTAGTCATCTACGAATAGAATTAATACATTGTTCTAACTATATTAACTGTTTTAGTAATAGTGTGCAATATTTGTATATAAGTGTGACGATTTCACGGGAATTAAAACATGTTTACCGGGCTACTCTTTATCTAGTTGCAGTCATTGAAAAGATGAGAAAACACTTTGGAATTTTAATTTAGTTTGAACATTTTATTTAAAGCAAATAAAGGGATGAAACGAAACATATCACAAACACATGTGTTCTTTCCCATTCTAGATATCTCAGCTCTTGCTGTCTCAACTGGAACCTTTGAGAATCATATAATTTCCGTAAAGGAATACCGGGATTAGTCAGAACAATGGGATGATGTAATAGTGACTCATGTTCTCTCTCTCCCTCACACACACCACACATGCACGCACTCCCAATGTAATAAGTTAGTGGCTCTTAAATTTCGAACTCCGCGGCCCCTTTGACTTTGGCTCATTTGTTGAACACTCCCCGACAATACTTGTCCAGTTTGATGAGCAGGGTGATCGGGATGCACAGATGGGACATTATGCCTTCCAAAAAAAGATCGGGTGTTGTTCTTCTCTCATGCTCGAGGGAAGGAGAACATGTTGTTCGATTCTGAAAGTGGCTTTGATGTTGCCACACCTTTTCTTTCTCTGATACCCAGACGATTTTAGTCTCAGCGATCTATAGAAAGAAAGCTCTTGGGAACAGCGTCCTTTGATGGATCATCCTCGCACATGTGGGCCGTGAACTATTTGAATGAAAAGGAATATCAGCCTGTCGTGATAAAGACATACTCTCAGTGTCAAATTGATAGGGCGATTTATAGCCCACCAGATGGTAAACTAGGTTCGGTGCCGAAGTTGGTTTCCGATGCGCCAGCTTATTGTCTCGGAGCATCCGTGGAGTTGGGATTAAAGTGTGGGGGCTTTGTGCAGATCTGCTACGCTCACCAGTCAGAGATGGTTGGGGACGTGAAAGTGGCCCATCCCGGAAAGGGGCTTAATGGGTCGGCTAGCAAGTTGATGGGGACCACCTTTTCTCTATCTCCTTCAATCTTCTGCATTTCCTTCCTCGAAAAGATTCGATAGAAGATGGGGGGTCAACCATACCTCAAGGACCAATAAACTGATTTCGGACGATACCAGCGAAAAGGGTTGCGGGGACAGCCGCACCCAGAAGCCGATCATTTGAAGAACTTTATACCTTAAACAGGACTAGAACTTTTCTTCAGCGAAAGGATGTGACGAACAAAAATGCACTACTGAATTTAATGCTACGTTTAATGAATTTGGAATAAAATGCCTTTTGGCAAAAACGCTGTGTGAGCCATTACGCTACAAAGTAATGAAGTAATTTTATGTGCTCACGTCATTACACCTCTCTTAATATATATCATCCTGACATCACCAACCCCAAGATTTTGAACACCCCACCCTGACTCCCAACATATAGCTGAGTCATTGAAATGCAATAGTTGTCGTATTGAATTCAGTTCTTAATTTTTGATATGTGTGTTTCTGCTATATATTTTTTGAAAATGTTACGTTGTAGTAATTATTGGCTATGTAGCTGAATTGATTAAGAAACTGAATTAATATTCTTGATCAAAATACATGTTCTAATAGAGTTTTTTCGTTCGGGACAATTTAGTGCTCCAGTTCAGGATTGCTCATCGTTCAATTTTTCCATGGGACCTTTCAGAGTCTGTAAAAGAGGGAAATCTTAAGTGAGAGGCCTTCACAGACCCCTAGAAAACCGCTGGGGACCGCCGGGGGTCCGTGAACCATGGTTTAAGAACCACTGCAATATGTAGTGTAATCATTTGATCTACGGTTAATATGTTAGGTACTTCACAGAAATTTTCGTCATTGAGATCTCTCGGGGCACTGCGCACCTTCACCTTGTACGCGGCTTCACCTTGTACTGCGCAAAGTACAAGGTGAAGCCGGCTGGGTGGCATAGTTGGTTTGCCGCTGACCTTCTGTACCCAAAGTTGCGGGTTCGATCCCAGCCCAAGTCAGTGAATTTTCATGATGCAGAAAATCAACAGCGGCCATCTTGTATGATTATACGGCATGAAAAAGATCCCTCGAGAGTCCGTTTAGCTTGGATCCTCTCGGCAAAATTAAATTCCTAAGTACAAATTTCGCATTGGAAGAGCTCAGGTGTCTCCCTCTGGGGAAGAAACTGAGCGTCAAAATTACTTGCGGTAATTGGTATCGCCTACATGGCGCCGCACTAAAAAGTATTACAGCTCCTGGGGAGTGTACTAGGTCTAAATAGGTAGAAATACCAACACGCAGCCCCATTAAAGAGAAAAAAAAAGCACAAGGTGAATTTTGAGAGAGATTAGAAAATCTAAGCAACTGACTTTTTAAAAAAAAAATCGGAAATTAACGTTTTTTAAAGATATGCGCCCATTTTAATTAGGTTTCCGTTTAAATCGTTTTATGTATAAAAATCTATGATTTCGATTTTTACGTTTTTTCCTGAGGAAACCTATCTTCCGTGTAAATCAGAGGAGAGGTGGATTTTATCCATATTTCGGTACAATTCCTTCAGTGCTACGTGCAGTTTACAGTAACAGGAAGAAACCTAACTAGGAAGAGCGTGGAGGGGGGTAACACCGCACACCTTTTTTCCTCTTCGCTTGGAAGTCACTGAGAACGAGTCACACATTACTGATGAGGAACGAAAAAAAGGGAGGTGGCGACCACCAACCAGAAGAGTGGCGGATGTTTTGCACGTTGTGATGAATTAAACGGGAGATAGAAAAGGAAACAATGAACCCGGACGAGAAAGATCCCATAATTCGCCTTGCCTCCCCCCCCTCTTTTTTGTGTGAGAGAGAGAGAGAATCTCCCTCCCCCCTGTGCAGGGAGGAGTTCCAGATTCCAAAGGCTATATCATACACAAGCGCTAAATTACCAGTCACACACTTCCGAACAATAAATACAGGTTGTTATCGTTTGTTGTTTGGAGTGAATTAATTTTTTTTCTTGTATCTTTTACTTAATTGATAATGACGTGAGCTTTCGAATTTTTTTTTGGTGGTGGAGGAGTTGAGATGGAGCAGATTGTGCAGGAGTTGTATTTCATCGGATATTGTGGATTGCATTTGGTGATGTCTTAGCAATTATGTAATAATCTTTTAGTAAATATAAACAGTTTTTAATGTTCTTTTATCATTTACAGATTTTTTATATTTTTTAATTGTTCTCTTTGCTTTTCGTTTCAGGTGTGTTGAAAAGCTAAAATCTTATTTTTTTTTCTTTTCAACTTGAGATTTTTACATTTTTAAATTGTGTAGATTTTAACCTTTCTAAAAATACCTTACTTTAACCTCTAGGTTAATTAGAAGACCTTAAAACTTATTTTAAAATAATCGTTGAAACTGAGACACGCTCATTTGAATGGCGAAAAATGTAAGCAAAGTACTTCGTTTTTGCTTAAAAGTTGTGAACGTCTGATATAAACCAAAACATGTATCTTTTATTGTAAATTGAGCTTCTTATTTTTTTATTTCCTAGCCGATTAGAATTCTCACTGTACACATTAAAATCAATTTATCTCAAAACGTAAATTTGGATGTTCGATGCACCTTTTCTGAGAAACTACTCTCTCTCTATATTCAGAGGTATGTAAATTTTTTATATGATATATATTTATAATGATGGCTAATAAATACTGAAATGAGCTTTTTGTAAAAAACTCAAAAATTTGTTATTTACAAATTTTTTATGTGAAAATTGTATCAAATTTCGCAATGTTTCATAAAATATTTCATAAATTATTAAAAAATTCAAAATTAGCTAAAAGCTCATTTCAATATAATGAGAAAGGTGTACTTTAATTGCATGAAAAATTTCAAGCATGTACATATAACAGATTTTGAGAAAAGGTACATCGAAAGCAGACAATTTAACATTGTCAGTATATATATAGAGAGAGGTGTCCAACTACTCTTCAATGATCGTTTTTACAAGCGTTACGGTATCCGACTACGTTCGGAACCGTGATTTTAAAAAAGCGTATAAATGGATAATTGTCATGATATTTAGTGTCACTTAGATTACAATACATGTATAAAATTATTTTAAGGACATTTTGACAAAAACAATTATTTAAATACAATATTTTGGCAAAAAATTAACTTAGAATAATTTTTTTTCCAAATGTTCTCTTTTTGTGAAAAAGGCTTCTATTATAATAATGTTTTGCCTGTATAACGCTCAGACCTCTCTACAGAGGCTCAACTAGAATTTTTGAAAAATTCACATTATTTTCACAGTTACCACCAATTTAAATAATTATTGGCGTTCTTTTCTTAAAATTGCTCCTCTCTGTTGTCGTAAAATATGAATAAACCCACTTCTAAGTTATATATTTCAAAAAATTTAGTTGAGCCTCTGTACAGAGGTCTGAACTCTATACAGGCAAAATATTATAATAATAGAAGCATTTTTCGCAAAAGGAGAACATTTGGAAAAAAAATTATTCTAAGTTAATTTTTTGCCAAAATATTTTATTTAAATAAATTTTTTTTTGTCAAAATGTCCTTAAAACAGTTTTATGCATGTATTCTAATCTAAGTGACACTAAAAATCATGAAAATGATCCATTTATGCGCTTTTTTAAAATCACGGTTCCGAACGTAGTCGGATACCTTAATATCATGCTCTAAAATGCTGGTGAGAAAACATACAAGGT
The DNA here is from genome assembly GCA_019973955.1 of Trichonephila inaurata madagascariensis. Lineage (NCBI taxonomy): Eukaryota > Metazoa > Arthropoda > Arachnida > Araneae > Nephilidae > Trichonephila > Trichonephila inaurata. Next base: position 123,389 of record BMAV01017808.1, on the reverse strand, counting down.
GTAACACAAGGGAAAAAAACAGAGACTAAGTGTGGAGTTGACAATAACTGTTTTGGTGACGTCATCCCACGCACCTCCCCTATCCATGTGATCAGTTCGACTTAATCGATCACGCCTTCAGTCACGGGTCTTCAGTGGCACTAAGTTCGAACTCATGATATGCCTGCCACGAGCCAGTTACCTTGACCACTCGGCTACCCCGCGGCGTGAGTGAGTGCGTGAATATTAACGTCGCACTGTTCAGATACACGAGGGCTTTTGACGACGGACCACATAATTTTTAACCATGGTCAAGTGACGTGTGAACGACACCTGATACCTCTCCTAACTACCACACCACACCAACGGAGGAACGTTTAAGCTCTCGACAGATTTAAAGTGCATCGCTGCCCTACCCGGTGGGTCTTTAGTGGTACTGGGCTCGAGCTCATGACATGCCTTCCATGGTCCGATACCTTGACCACTGGGCTACCGCAGCCCAGCTACCCCGCGGCCACTCTGTCTAATGGGAGTGTTGTAGATAAACATTTTCGCTTTTTTAAGCTATTACAGTAACTGGCATGAAATTTGGTAACTATATATATATTTTGTTGATTAGAAACTATATATATATATTTTTTTTTCCTTTTAGAATGGATTTTGTGGAAATCGACTACAAAGGAAGTGTACCGGGAATTACAAGGGCATTACATATTTAAGCAAAAAGCCCTTTTTAAACTATAAGACCTACAAACTTGAAATTTGGCAAACATGCTTATTTTGTTGAGTAGAGATCCCTTAAGAACGATTTTTATCAAAATCAACTCTCAAGGGTTACGGGGCGTATCCATAGATAAAAAAAAAAAATCCATTTTTGTACTTTATTAGATTTGAAATTTGGTTAGCATGATTCTTGTGATGAGTAGAGATCCGAAGAACAAGTTTTACGAATACTAACTCCCAATGAGTGTTGCAGAAGTGCTGTAGAGAAAAATTTTCGTTTTTGAACTAATAGACCCACCGACTTGAAATTTAGTAATCATGTTTTTGTTTTTGATTAGAAATCGGCTAAGAACGAGTTTTGCGGGAAACAACTCCAAGGTTGGGGGTTGAGGGGGCGTAAAAGATACATATATTTCCGTTTTAGAAATTCAAGTCCTGTTCTTTTAAAATCAAGAGGTTAGGACTGTAAGAACGTTTTTGAACACAATCGAACGTGTAATGATAGAATTTGCATATCAATAATTTAAAAACATTATATTTTCATGCAACATATGAAATATTCAGTGAAGTGGTTGGATAACGGTTAATCAACACATGGAGTACCAAAAAAAATACCGTTTGGGAGTGTAGAGATTAACAGTCCCACATCGTCGCCCATTCGGTATAGTGGTTAGTGACACTAACTACGTTGCCATAGGGGATCTGAGTTCAAATTCCGGGTAAGACATGGATGTTTGGGTTGTAATCCTTCTCTCCTTTATGATGTGTGCTTCTCGCTTACTTCTATGTAATCCCCCGTGTGATGCCTTGTGGTACACGGGGTTATAAATGTTCTCATTAAAAAATAATCACATACCTAATCGGATAACGAGCTTGAATATTTAATTATCGTACTTCAAAGCCACACCAGAGCGATGGACCTTGAAATTTTCCAACTCTGTCAAGCGACTAGGAACGAAGAAACCAAAGAATTCCCTCACCATGTTAATGTTAAGATTTTGAACCTCGATGGTGTGGCCGCGGTAGCCCAGTGGTCAAGGTAATGGATCATGGCTGGCATGTCATGAGTACAAACCAAGTATCACTAAAGACCCGCCGTGTAAGGGAGCGATGCACGTTAAATCTGTCCAGAGCTCAAACATCCTCCCATTGGTGTGGTGTGGTATTTAGGAGAGGGGGTGCCAGCTCAGGTGTTGTCCTCATCACTTGACCATGGTTCAAAATGACAAGATCCGTCGTCAAAAGCCATCGTGTAGTTGTACAGTGCGACGTTAATATTCACTGACTCACTTGAATCTCGGTGGATTAACAGGGCGTGTTAACAGTGGCATTAAAACTCGAACCCATGGCACAACGGAAGCAACGGAGGTCACGAGTTGATGATCATAACCATGAGGTAACCGCGGCTACAGTGGGAGGATGAGAGGCACTGCAAGTTTAACCCTTTATCTACCGCATTTTGATTTACTGCAGTTTTTTCCATGGAATATTTCTTTTCTTATTTATTTATTTATTTTTTTGGATCACTACAGTGAAAATTAAGGGATATACATAAACAAACTACTCAACTTTGGGAAATTTAATCCGTTAGAACTAATTAATTAATGAGATATATTCAACTGTAAAATTAATTATATACACCGTTCACTTAAAATAAATAGTCAAATCGTTTTCTAAGGTCTTCATTAACATACAAAATAAATAAATAAATAAATAAATAAATAAAAATAATAAGACACTTAAATTTTGTCATTAACTATGTTTTCGGGACAAAAAAGATAATCTTCGCAATCCGCTGAAAACGCTGTCAGAGGAGTTTCCCCGCTAAAATACTCAACATAGAACCCGTTCTGCCATATATCTTGGAAGAGTGGGTTTCAAAGAATATTCCTGCTAAGTATCGTCAGAATATTCGCAAAAATGGTTATTCTATGTAATAATAAAGTGAGTGGTGCTTTATAAGTACCGTCGGTAGATAAAGGGTTAATTCAAACAGACGAAATAAAGCCCTCTTATCTAACCATGATTCAAAACCAGTAGTAAAATATATATAAGAGTTTTTTTAAAATGCAATTCTTATTTAATCATAACAATAAAGGAACTTATTTGTTGCAGCTAAATTCTTGGTTCTAAATTCTCGTAACATAAAGGGATCACCAAGGTAAAATAAAGGATGCTAAATTATAATTACAGTTTGAACTTCATAGTAATAACCGCAAATAGCCACTGCACAAGCGTTACCCCAAACGCGTATCGTGATAAATAGGGGAAAGCTATAGATTATTTATAAAAGAAACAAAGTTACCGCATACATTCGAATATAAGCCGCACCCCAAATTCTCAACGAATTTTTGTGAAAAATGAATAATAGTATAAAATGGTTTATCGATATATACAGTTTTACTAAATTAAAATAAATTTAAAAAAAGAATTTAAGAGAAGTGAATTATGAGTTACTTTTACCAGAATAAAAAACTTTTAAATAATATATGAACCTATAATTGCACTAATTGTCCCATCCGAAGAATTTTTTTTCCATCGATTCTAACCAGCACCCGATTTTCAGTAGCATTTACATTAGAAAAAAAGGAGCGACTTCGATTCCAGTAAATAAGGTATATTTAGTGCGCAGTTGAGAGCAATAAATACTAAAACACCATATCTTAGGAAATTTATATTGAAGAAGTAAACATTATTTTTTTCAATATACTATTAAAAATGCAAATTTTCAATAAATATTTTAAAAATTTCATATTCAACTTATTTTAATAAGTTCGTGTTAATTTCTACCCATTTTTTTTTTCAAATTTAGACTCGCCTGTTGAAGCTAATATCTCGGTTCGAACGAGACGACATATACTTTTGCCGATCAACAACAGGGATAATTTAGAAAAAGAGAATCGGTTAATTGGATATATTGTAAAAATGCTGAAACAAATGTATTTTTCTTGAACAAAAATTTATTTTGGAGAGGTAACATTCTAAGAAACACATCTTAACGTTTTCGAAACCGGCATATTTTAAAATCGAGAACAGAACTTAAACTCGATCAAATTTCTAATAAAAATAATAATTCTGTTATATTTCCTTATTATTAGTTTATTTAATCAAAAATATTTTGGTGGTGTTAGTTATAAGATATATCTAAATTAAAAATACATCCGGCTACACACATAAAACAGTTTCCCAATTAAATATTATGACAATTCCTATGACGAAAGTGATGAATAAGCTCATTATCATTGTCATATATTCATCTTTTTTATTCATACAATTCACGTAAACATCTTAAACATTTCCATAAACAGCCAGAAAACAACCTACTTGCACATAAACATCTCAATCTGCTTATTGCCATCATTACCTGGCAATTTATATTCATTAAAAAGGTAAAATAGCAGTTAACAAGAGGAAAAATGTTGATCATAATTTAAGAGATACATTAAAAAAAAAGACTACCTTAAGTCTCAAATCGAGGGATTTTTACACCTACTACAAGAAATGATGGACGCATCATGCTGAATAATGAAGATTGATTATCGTCCACTAAAAGCCAAATGATAACTCATTATCTTGTCATTGTTCGCAAAAAAACAAAAAAATCAATGACATTTGCCTTGTAAATTCAATCTCAACCAGAACCTAAAAAATAGAAATGTGTTTTGAGGAAAGGGGGGGGGGGGTTTTTCAAACGAAATTTGGTGACTTTGATGGATCTAAAGTTGCAGAATTTATACCACTT
>BMAV01017808.1:74793-118845 GCA_019973955.1 Trichonephila inaurata madagascariensis | reverse complement strand
AATTTGGTGACTTTGATGGATCTAAAGTTGCAGAATTTATACCACTTGAAGAAACTGACTTGGGTGTAAGTTTTAAGCGGGAAAAAAATTTCTTTACTGCTTGTACGGTAAATGCAATTTAAATATTACTGTTTGACGCGTTTGTTGGGATTGAGACGAAAGCTTATGTTTTATGCGATTTCAATTACCATTTAAATAGACTCAGTGAAATCTACATAATATGTTAGCGATCCATCTCTTTTTGAAGAACTAAGAAGATAATGATGACAGATACCAATAGTTAGAGTGCGTTTAAAGTACAAAGAGACGCGTTAGTCATACCTGCATGTTGTGTGTAATTGAATTATTAGTTATATTGGGAGACTAAATTTGTCTAAACCAGTATCCTTGAATTTTCTAAGCAACTCATTTTTCGATCATGATATTTTCCTTGGTAATTCCTATGTGATGATAATTAAAAACTCCAATTTGACTTTAAACGGAGTGATTTTAAAGGAGAAACACTTTTTTTTGTTCCGATATCTTTCTAAAAATATAAGATTCAAAGTATATATATATATATATATTTAAATATATATAATTCAATCACAACACAGGAATCAATATAAGAAGAAAAAAAATCGAAACTAAATGAATCCTATAACATAAAAAATCCCATTTCCGAATAACAATGGCGAATATAGAAAGACAAAATTCTAACGTTTTCAAACAAAATTAAAAAATTTTTATAAAATAAAAATATATAAAATATCCAAGTGCAACCTCGGACTTAGGACCGATAAGTGGGGTTAACTAGTTTGATGGCGCCAACCTTCCCCCTATTGCAACTTGGTAAATTAATCTTAAAATATCCAATTCTCAAAAATTTAAAAATTAAAAATCTAAAAATTAAAAATCTAAAAATTAAAAACTTAAAAATTTAAAAATTAAAAATTTAAAAGTTAAAAATTAAATAGTTAAAATTAAACCATTAAACTTGAAAAATTAAACTATTCGCCATCGCATTCTGTAAGATATTATATTAAAATATTAAAATTCTAAAACAAATATTAAAATTCTAAAACAAATAATTGCATAATGCAAGTGAACTCTGAAACACCAAAGATGACGCACTCATCCTTAGGTAGAAAAATGTCTAAAATCCGAAAGTTCAAATTAAAAACCAATTATTTTCACAAATGAATAGCGTAAATCATTAAAAACTCACCAAAAAGCATTCTATCAATAATTCAATTCACAAATTTTGAACGATTTTTCTCTCATATTTAATACAACAATTACCTCTCCTATATTTTGCTCACAACACCCACTAATGCCATGTCAATCCAGATGATTCATAATCTCACACCAGAGTTCAATTATTTGGTATTAGATGCAAATCAGATTGCATGCAAAAAAGTTGCTTGATTGGTCATAAACGTTTGATTGGTCATAAATAATTTTAAAGTGTAGTCGTGTAAACACTGGTCCATGTGTATACCACAATGCATTCCGTGTGTGGAATGCACAAACTCTTCACAGCTGGACCACTAACAAGCTGACTTTGTGGACCTAATGTTGTGTGGTGGATTTGTGCATTTATGAGTTTAAAAATATTTTTAAGAAATATTTTTGATCTATGTATTTTCTCAAGAAGTTGATGGGATAATCATTCTGTATGCAACAAAATATAAATTTCTGGATGTTCTTGAATTTATCAATATTGTGTGTAGTTAAATTATTATTTCTCATCAAAAAATTTAAAATTATATTTCTAAATATTGAAATATGTAAGCAGCTATTGTGAAGTTCGGTATCTTTATGACATTGAAGTTAAATGCTTCCCTTTTATCATAGATATTGCTATATAATTTGTTGTCAATAATATTTAAATCTAAATCTAAAAATTCAACTTTGCTGGAGTTAAAATTTGTCTGTATTAATTTTAGGTATTCCGGATAAAAATTAATGTTTGGTTTAAATTCAATGTCGTGACCAATAACAATTAAATCATCTATGTATCTTAATAAGATGCAAGATGGTTCATTTTTTTTTATTTATTTTTTTTTTTTAAATAATTAGATTTCGATTCATAATTCCTCCACTTCGATACATCATAATAATTCCCTACAAATCCAGTATTCCAAATAATACGCGTTTTATATTTCTTAATGTTTTGACTATCCTGTATTTCTAACCTTGAAAATTTCTTATTAACCAACGAACAAGAAGCTAACGTTTTTTTATTATTTTTTACTTTATTTATAATTTTTTTGCATGCTGTCTCATGTTGTCTGCGCCCCCTATCTTCCTCCAAATCATACTTATGCAACTGTCTCATTTTATCATATTCCATCTGAACATAAAATAACAGTATCAATCTAATGGTAATTGATTGACGATAGAGCACAAACACCATCATATTGTACTACCGAGCAATGACAATCCATATTGAAAGTCAAGTTGCCAGTCTATTATATATATATATATATATATATATAATATGTAATAACTCCCTCTAGCATCCTTTTAATTTTAACTCTTTTTAATAATATTTAAACAAGCTTTAATTCTTTGGTTCAAAACTAATGCTTTAATCTTAATCGTAATCAACTAGTATCCGAAATCCCTGTCCCACCCATTTTAACCAATCAGAACTATTATTACCAAGCAGTCACGCGATTGTCACTACCGGTAAGCGAAAATCTTGTGTGATCGCTCTCTTTGTCTGTTTGTTTTCACCATGTAGCCGTCGCAGTTTTTGTCTCCAGCTCGTCGCCTTGAATATGTGTAAATAGCTGCAGCTTTATGTATTTGTGTAAAAGTATGCTTATGTGTTGTCGTAACGCCTTTGATGTTTCATGTGAAAATAAAGAAAAAGAAAATGCAAGCTGAAGTTCTCCACTTATTCGAAAACGACCAACACCGGCCCACGACGTTACATATATATACTTTGGCGCACCTATACTTCCAAGCTGAATTTTTTAATTTTTAGGTGTATTCGCCATATAACGTGCCCCTTCCCCCTTTTTTTACGAAGAAACTTGAAATGCTTATGTTTAATGCTCTCATTTTTTGAAGACTTATTCAAAATATTATACCAGACCTTTGAACAACAGTATATTCTTAAGCAAAAGAAGAGATGTTAGAAGGATGTGGATGTTAGACGGCGAAAAAACATCTACAAAATGAGGTCAAATATATAATGCCTGTCCACAAATAGCGTGTGAGAGGATAATAAAAGCATGAAGTGAAAAATTAAAACTGACATAATTAAAAAGTCATTTAAAAATGTATATAGTTTATCTAACAATCTAGATAGAACGGAAGATGATTATTTGTTTATGGATAAGAGTAACAAGTTATGGTGAAGATTAAGCAGAATTCTCCCGAAGTACACCGGAAGACAAATATAATGAACTTTTCATGTTATCCAATAATGAAAATTCATACGGTATATCATTTCCAGTAAACAAAAAATATTTAGATACCTAATTTTTTGAGCGCTTATCTTCTCTTAATTTTAAAACACTGTAAATCTTACAACCGGCATATAACATGCCTCTTGTAAGTTTCAATTTTATTTCTTGTGTTAAAAATTCGCTTTACACGCCGAAGTATACAATAATTGATATAGAATTGGGGTATTTATTCATTTATTTTCATTGAAGACATAAAATAATTGGCCTATTTTTTTTCCAAATGGAAGATCTTTAAATTTTCCTGTCTGAGATTTTAATTAAAGTTATTCTGCTTTTCAAAACTTTTTTATACCCGTATTACCCATATAGGCTAATAAATAAATATAAATCTGTAATTTTACCATTTCTATATTTGATTTTGAAAGAAAACAAATTTATGAGACCATTTTCAAAATTATTAAATGTTTTCTGCATTTTCTAAATATATATATTACATTGGAAAAAAGCACATATAATCATCCTTCAGTATCACAGTTATAAATGTGTTTGATATTTTTTTTTCAAATGAGACTTATTAACCAATGACACAGCCTTTACAACATTATAAGTCAGTGTCTTAATAAACTTAAATCAGTTTGAACCCGACTAGAAATTAATGGTTGTGGGGATTTGCGGTTGCTACTCACCCCATCAAGTTCATCCATGTCATTAATTTTTTAAGTTTTATTTTAAACAAAAGTTATAATTTCAATAAATAATTCTTCAACAAAATGCTTCTTTTTAAATTTGTAATTTTTATACTATGCATTTATGTAGCTTTTTCACTTGGGGGCCGTGGGCAAGTCTTTGTCTATAAAAATGGGTCTATCGGCAAGTTTTTTTTGACCATAAAAAGGGGTCTATGGACAAGTTTTAACTATAAAAAGGGGTCTATGGGTTAGAAAAGTTAGGGAACCACTGCTGCAAATAAACCAGCGGTAAATGGTATTATGATATTTATTCAATTAATACAACCTGCCGAACCAAAACGCAGTCATTCAACACACCACTTAATTATCCTGTTAGAACCTTCAGGACCCAATTCTCGAAAATAACATCTTATGCCTCTTCCTACTCATATTCTGCGAAATGCAAGCCTGGTGTCATTTCATCCCAACAAAAGGTCAACTACACCGTCTTTCTCTGTACCATAACATTTCTCGAAAATCCTTCTGCTTTTGATTCGGCACCTTTTTACCCCCGAAGGGTGTAACTTGTTGTTTTGGATTATAAAACGCATCACCTTTCCTCCCGAAAAAGAACTCGCCAAGTGGACCTCCAGTCGACCCCAACGAATCGCAAACAATTACCTCCTCGCTGCAGAGAGCGAGGTACTAAAAGAGACCAGCTCTAGGGATAAGAAGGCGGTTGGCGAGATGAAAAAGGCGTATCCTTCCATTTGAAAGAAACGATTTCACGTACTGTCTCAGAATGCATAAAGCTTACTTGTGATGAAACCTAGCGGTACTTTTTTTTGGACACCCTCCCCATGACTTTTCTTTCAGAAAGAGAGATAAGGGAATGAAAATAGTGCCACGGGATTTCAGAGAAATGGGCATTAAAACTTGTTGTCCTTGCCGGATTCGGCTTTTGTGTGGGTTTGCTTATGTTTTTGGATCTTTCAAAGCTTCTTTTGCTGGATTTTGAAGAAAGAACATATTTTGACTCTTCTAGGATGTAGGCCTTAATCTAAACTGACAGTTTAAAGATATTGTAACAGTATGGGGATGATGTATATATCATGTTAACAATACGCACATGTGCTTGTTTTTATGATTGAATTTAATATGGATAAAGATTATATTCCATCTTTATTTTTTCACACGTTTATCCATGATGTTCGACTTATGTTTAAATTTATTACTCATTAGGCGTAAAAGGCAATTGCCTATGGGCCCCACGCTTTTTAGGGGCCCACAAGAGCGTTTTCTGTTTTCTGTTACTGCTCCAAAAATAGGCTATTGGGCCTCGAGAATTCGACTGCCTAAGGGACTCCATGTCGTTTAATCCGACATTGATTCAATGCCATATAATCTTTGATATTATTTTGTCACAACTGTCGATCAGTGATATTAAGAAAAGACTAAGAAAATCAAGAATTGCCCTGAAAAATGGGAATGTTTCTAGTATTTAAACATTCATTTTTTTTACACGGAGTTGAAATACCATAGATAAATAAAAAAAAACAGATTTCTTTTTTTTTTCGCTACTGATTTACTCTTTAAACGATTTAAGATCGCTAACTATGGAGAAAAATAAAGCGGAGGAAGTTAAAAAATTAACTACTGGTTTAATTTCAGAGGGCTTAAACTTGGTACAAGTTAGGAGATATTTTTTAAGCATTTACCATGTTCCTAAATTTCAACAAGATTAGAATATTCGCTTAACTGCGGAAACAAGAATTATGCAAAGAGCTTTAAAAACCAAAAGAGCAATAAATATGTAACAGATTTTTCTTATAAAAGTCTATAGCACGAAATATTTCGAAAAACAGTTTATCTTCACAAAATGGCATTACAGGACTATCTTCATCGGGTTCCAAGCGCAGAGAATGTGGTAAATTTTCTTGTAAGGACAGGTCATATCGCTATAAAGAAATGTAGTTAGGATCAACAAGAAGCGACAGTTTATCTATTAATATTATTCCTAATTATATTCGAATTTAAGTTCTTTATTTCAACTTGCACTCCTTTTTGGATAATGTGGAACACATCCCCTTTTATGCATTTATCGTGGCTCTTTTAGTACCGTTGTTCTAGGGATGCTGCATTACCCCTTTAATTAAAGATTTAATTATATTACACTAGTTGGGGCAGTGGTTCTTAACTTCCAATCGCCGCATCCCCCAAGATTTTGAATATCCCTCCCCGACTTCATATTCTTCATGAAAGTACAAGTTCTAGTAGAGTTTTTCATTGGGGACTATTTATTACACACCCCTTTGTTACTACAGTCTAGTATGGCACTTCTTTCAATTTTTCCACAAGGTCTTTCAGAGTCAGTAAAACAGGGAAATATCTCAACGTTACATGAGACTCTGCAGACCACAGTTTAAGAACGGCTGACTTAGGGCAGGGGTGTCCAACCCAAATGACCTTGCGGGCCACTTCGGAAAAAACATAATCCCGCGGGCGCACATAAAAATATGTATATTAATATCAAATTTGGAAACAAAAAAACATTTATTGGAGTGAAAATTTTAAACAAAATGAATTATTATTATTGTTTTCATTATTTTTCATGTATACGGACATAGGTAATATAATAATGTTTATATAATATAATAATGCAATGATCAAATAATGTTTAAAATATTACAGTTGCCATTTTCTTGAATATTACGGTGTTCCTTTTTAATTGATCTTTCGTTGCTCATTGTTGAAATTTGACAGTGCTGTCATTCGCAAACGATTAAGTATACATTGCCCTTTATCTTAACCTCCCTGAATATTTTTTTTAAACTTTAAAAAACATCTCTGACTGCCTTTTGCTTTTTTTTGGAGGGGGAGCACTCCAAACAGAAAAGGAGGAGGAGAAATGAAAGTCGCACACACAGAGAATCATGTACCATCCGTAGTAAAGAATATGCATAATGCAATTCGGAATTTATTTAAAAAAGTAATTTATTATAGTAAAATCAAATGTAACTGTTTGATAAAATATAAATCTATTTTAATCTGAAGACATTTCTACTATCGAAAAGGATTTATTTTAAAACAAGAGCAGGTAACAAGAAAATACATTGTAGATTTATATATGTATATAAATTTCTCCTCTAATAAATTTCAAAATAAAAAAATTTTAAAATCCTGATTGTTAAAAATATTTTAAAAAGAGTCGGTGGGCCACAACTTACGCATTGGCGGGCCACTTGTTGGACACCTCTGACTTAGGGTATTAAAAACCTTTTCCTGATGAAAAACGGTTCCCAGGTTTGTTACTACAGTTCAAAAGTTGCCAAAGATATTCTTAGGCTGTGTGTGTGAAGCTATATCAAATTTATTTCCATACTCGGCAAAGGAATTATTCTAATTTGCTTTAACTCTTTATAAGGTCTTGAGAAGTATACTTCCCACCACACAACTACTTTAATTTTTATATGTTGATAAGAAGCTATTTTGCAATTATGATTTGTGCTACTGGATTTTCAAGTCGTAAACGCAAAAGACGACCTGTAAGTTTCCTGAGCAGTAAGAAAAGTTGTTGCGAAAGCACCCAAAGAGCGAAGGACTGATTGACTAGAGGAGGGGCGAGCGCCTAATAAATCTTAGGCACCCAAGGAGCGAAGGGGTGACTGACCCTAGGAAGGGGTGTAAGCGTAGTTTCTCTTTTCTCTGGTGGCAACAGGGGGAGGAAAAGCGCTCCGAAGAGAGAGGGAAAGAGAATTCCTCTAGATGCGTTTGGAGGAAACAGACGGCTATGAGCGTGCGCGATAATATTTAAGCTTTTTTATGCATCCTTGTAAATACTTAATAAATGTTTTATTTAAATTGAGAAACACTCGTAGCCACATCATTTATTTCGCACTTAGTTTACAGTTTGTGAATGAGTTGTGAATTTGAGTATTGAACAAAAGTATTCTTGATCATTGCTCCGCAACCTTTTTATCGCCGCGGACTGGTCAACATTTGTTAATTTTACCGCGGCCCGCTGAGGATGAGGATGTTGATTGTTTATATTTTAGACTGTTTTGATGTAGCAATTTTAATTTTAATTGTATTTAATTGTGACTTCTGAATAAAACATAGCTATATTACAAAAAATGAGTATAAAGTGATTTAACAAGGAATATTAAGTGATTTTCATAAAAAGTAGCCCAAACCTGAAAAAAATATACCACAGTAAATAAAAGAGAAATAATTTAAGGTTTCTTGTGTGGACCGGTAGTATTTGATCCACGGACCGTTACCGGTCCACGGACCGGGGGTTGCGGAACACTGTTCTAGATTACGCACGATTGGTTAAAGTTAGTGACCACATGCCAACTTTACAAAAAACATATAGATTTTGTCGTTTGTGTTCTGCTAAAGCTCAGGAGAAGAGAACAAGATACGTTTGTTCATCTAACAATGCCTCACTATGTGTTGATCCCTGTTTTCTGAAATTTCATAGAAAGAACTATGTATAAGTTCTAAAATTTTTTTATACAAAATATATATCTAATTTGTAATTTCTTTTCTAGATTTCAGTATTTGCAAATCATATTTCATAAATACCATGTATAAGATGGTATAAAAACAAATATCAGATGTCATAATTTCAAATAGCTCCCAACGGGTAGTGGAAAACATACTTCCCACCGTAAAAAATAGTCTTAAAAATCAAACTAATTTTAGGTAATAAGCTGAATGAATTTCCTTTTAAAAATCAATCTTAATCCCCAAAATATTTTCACATAACTTTACTAGGAACAAGTAATATAATTTGTTTAAGTCAATTCCTACTTCGTTAGATAAACGCACAGGCTCCATCTATTGCAGCTAGTTGTAACTACGACAGGAAATAACGTAGAATAAGTTAAAAATTAATAAATAAAATTTAATCAATGAATTAATATTTCAAAAAACTGTATTAACATCAACTGTCATCCACTAGAAGTTTTAAAAAAATGTATTTGAACTTGAATGGATGAATAGAAAGTATTTTATTAACGATTGAAAATTTGAATGATATATATATATATAGGGAGAGAGTGAACTAATAGTGAGAACTGAAAAAGGAGCCCTATAAAGGGTTAAAATTGATGCACTTGTCTAGGTTTGAAAAAGAAAGCAGAATTCCCATATGGTAGTGTTTCCCAAAGTGTGGTACGCGTATCCCCAGGGGCACGGGAAGAGGTAGGGGGAGGGTACGTGTTGCACCGTTCGGTGGTGAATATGCACTGCACCGTGCTTAGCTGCGCCTAATTCTGCGTTGTTATGAGTCAAGTCGAGACAGACTTGTGAGAAGTGAGATGGTCTGGTGTGACACGGGAATATACTATACTTGTGTTACGAATTTTGTGTAAATAGTGTAAATAATTTGTATTTGGATGTGTAATGCATTTATGTTACATTTATTTTATTTTAAAATTGTACTATTCACAAGCAAACGCCGTCCCTTACGTTATATAGGTGATTCAATGAAAACTTGGTGAATTCCTGGCGATAGAGCCAAGTTGGCATCATTTTTGGCGGCCAATTTGGCGTCATTGACAACCATGTTGGCAAGTTTGGGACACTCAGGATTCTTCTAGAAATTAGTGGATTTCTCCACTAATTTCACTTTCTATGACGCGTGTGGATTTTTGTGGAAGTTTCCACCGGGTCTATAAATAAAGCAGTGCTAGCCGCAACGACTCAGTCTGATTTCAATCAGCGAATAGTGAGCATTGTTTAGATTAGTGATTAGCTCGGCTGTGCTTGTGAATAATCGTTTACATACGTGTCTTTTTAAACACTAATAACTGTGTGTTCGAGTGCTGTAGAAGGTGTGAAGATCTTCTGAGATTTATTCTGTGAATATTACTGCTGAATCCTGTAATATAAGGATTGGATTTTCGTCAATAAATTATCATCGCTCTTAAAGAACTGTTTTGTACTTTGTGACTGATTTGCATAAAATCCTGGAATCCCGATCAACGTAACACTTCGTTACATAGGCAGTTTACCTTTTTATCAGTTAGTATCTTCTCTAGGTGCCTATGTGTTTTTAGCTTTTGTGCGATTTTTTTGTAGGAAATGTTTATTATGTGCTTTAGTAAGTCCCACTGGTTTTTATTGTTTTTATAAAATATTATTTTTATCCCTTACATAGGTTATGGATCGCTTCATATTTATGTGAATTTGCTTCTCCAGCATTTGAACACAATAAGGCGAAACAAAGGAACAGATTGTCGGACGCGCGTGGAACCTTATCTCATATTAAAATTAACATTCAGGGAACCCAATTATGACGATCTGTCATCTCAGCATAATTTCATCCGTCTCATTAATCCAAATAAATGTTATTTATAATATAACTTTTATTTAAAAATTTAATTAATAATTTTATTTCTCTTTATTATTTTGTGTACATCACAAAATAAATAAATAAATTGATTGTTAATATAATACATCCATTTTTATTTTTTTTGACGAGGGGTACTCAGTGTTACGAAAAGTATAGAAGGGGTACACATGTGTCAAAAGTTTCTGAATCACTGCCATAGGGGGTTAACATTACGTACTTGCATTCAAAATGGACGAATTGGCGACGAATTTTACACAACTAACAGGAGTTATATAAATCCTCTTTCGCGTAATTTTACTCAAATATCGCCTATACTTCAAGTCTGTAGAACACTATTTCACACAACTCTATGCTAATCTAATGCAATAGCTGTCGAAATCTCTAAATTCAATTAGTTGTTCATGAATATGCTAAGTACTAATTAATTAACGATTCACTAATAGATCGCCTACTGAATTACTCTCAACAAATTGCATTTCAAACCATTAAAAATGTCATTAACTCAGTTAGTGAAATGGAAACTAGCACTAATTATTTCAAGCACTATGCTAATATGTTGCATAGTTAGAATATTTTTCACACCTATTTTGTTGGGAACAAAATTCTCGTAAAAATAATTATTAATGTTTATCCACCGATGGCAAACGTTGTACACAGTGACTTCCTACTTTTTTTGGCGAGTTGGGTGTAGTAATTGTTTTTCTTCCGTTCTATCTGGCTTTGTTATTCAAATTTTATGCAAATGATCATCGATGTAGGGTTAACATTCGGGTAACGACTAATGTGCTTCTGTTAATGTAATGGAATATATTTCACATTGATTGATTTAAAAGGTTTAAAGCAAAATAATTATGAGATTTTTGAACACTTTCTAGATTTAATTGCTTTTTGGAAGATGTAAATGAGAAAGGAACAGAATTTTAGTTGTAAGAAAAATAATTAAGATATTAAAATATATATTTAATCTTCTAAAAAAAGAAATGCATATTTTATCTATTAGTTGTTTAATGTTCCTGTATCTAACCTAATTTTATTAGAATGTAAATAGCTATTGGCATTTTCATGTTTAACAGTTTTCTTTATAATAAATACTTGTAATATAATTTCCTGTAATTAAAAATAATATATTTTTTTCTTAGTTAACTTTTTTATTTTAGATTATTTCCATTACCTATTCTGGATTTTACATACACCCAAAACAAGTTTCTGTGTTTCCTGTTTGGAAAGTTCACAGAGTATGCAACACAAGGAGGCTGATATACTTAGTTCAAATAGAGTTAGGAAATTCGTAACCTTTCGGAAGTTTGTTGATTGTTTTTTGGTTGTCTATTTCTACAGATTTCAAGCCATGGTGAAAAGATTCGAAAAGCTTTGAACGATGATTAAATAATGAGGATATTATCTGATTAGAGTATCGTATCCACGCTTCTCTAACGAAACAGATTTAACGTGCACTAGCTTCTTGAACACTATTTTTAACAATTATGAGATTTAATCATCGGATACTAAGTCGCCGGGGTTTGTGGATTGATAAAAGACTTGGGTTTGGAAGAACATACATGTAAATTCAAACACGTATCTTGTGGACAGAGTAAATGTACGTTGACATTATGCGGAGAGGAAGTATATCGTGGTATGTACGGGTGCCTACGCAAACATCGACCTCGTCTTGCAATCCAAATCAACGAAATATATTACTTGTGTTAAACGGGTAAAAATGGTCATTCAAAGAAACAAGTAATATAAAAAAAAAATTTTTTTTTAAGTCAATTCCTACTTAGATCAACAAAGAAAATTTTTATTTCAGCTACTTTTTATTAAATAGTTACAATTAATATAAATATGTATATACATAGGACAGAATACAACATTAAGTGGTCATTAATTTTTATTAATTATCATTAAAGTATCGTATTGCCATCCAAAACCATCGTGTATATAAAATTTCAGTTCAACTGAATGCTTTAAAAAGTGAGGGGAAAAAAATCTTTTCAAGTTTTGACCCAAGTCGCCAAAAGGGTCGCTAAGTTTCCAAAAATGATGCCAACGTGGCTGTGTATTTGTAATTCTTTAAATAATTAGTTTTAATCAATTAATTTTTATTAATTATAATTAAACTACTGTATTGTCATCCAAAATAATCGTGTATATAAAATTTCAGCTCAATTGAGCACTTTAAAATGTTTTATTAACGATTGAAAATTCTACCTTGATAAATAAATAAATATATAGAGAGTGTGAGCTAATAGTGTAGGAATTGAAAAATGAACAATACCAGACAAATTGATTAATATAAATGCTTACTGGCTTTTTAAAGAATTGTTTCTACCCTCTATTTGTAGCAGGTATAGACTCTTTGTGACGTGGAGATGGAATTATTCTCAAAATTGACACTTTAAAAAAATTGACAAAATTGACACTTGGTATAATATATGTATTCCGCATAATACATGTGTATGAATAAAAAATATGTAATAAAATTAGTGTATGAGAAAATATTTAAAATCAATTCATGCATGACAAAAAAAGCAAATGGTGTATTTTCAACATATTAAATAAGGATGTACAAATTCTAAGGTATAAATAACTTTTTATGCATTGAAATACAGTCGCGCATAAATTTATTTCGTATATAAAGATGATAAGAGAAATTTTAATTTGAAAGTTGATTTGAAGTTTATTATGAATTAAAACAAGCTATATGTGTAAAAAAAAATTAAGTCAATTCCTACTTGGGTTAATAAATTTTTTTTTTATTTATTAGCTTTTAATTAAATAATTACAGTTAATATAAATATGTATATACATATGACAGAATCACAATATTAAGTGGCAAATCTTTTTCTCCCATATAAAACTAACATTAATTAATTAAATGTAATTAATGAATTAATATTTGAAAAAAAAATTTAACATCAAGTGTCATTCACTACAAGTTTAAAAAATGTATTTGAACTTGAGTGGATGAATAAAAAGTATTTTATTCATGATTGAAAATTTGTGAACAAGATATATAAATATATATAGGAAGTGAGTGAGTGAATATTAACGTCGCACTGTTCAGCTACACGAGGGCTTTTGGCGATTGACCTCGTAATTTTGAACCATGGTCAAGTGACGCGGACGACACCTGAGCTGGCACCCCCTCTCCTAACTACCACACCACACGAACGGGAGGACATTTGAGCTCTCGATAGATTTAACGTGCATCGCTCCCCTACATGATGGGTCTTTAGTGGTACTAGACTCGAACTCGTGACAAGCCAGCCACGATCCGATACTTTGATCACTAGCCTACCGCGGCCACATATCTATAGGGAGAGTGTGAACTAATAGTAAGAATTGAGAAAAAGGTATTAAAAATACACCCCATACAGCGAGCATTCTCAAAGATTATTGTAAACTGTTTTTATAATTTACAGCCCATATATGAAACCTGATTGGTTGGCTTTGAAAATAATTGTAGCGATTTTTTATCATATATTTTAAGACCTCTTTGCTTATAACATCTATTCCAAGGGCCGGAATTAATCAAACTTAACATTTAAAAAAATAAATTAAAAGTAAGACAAATTTTTCCATTTTAGACAGATTCACGTTTTGACGGCTTTGTGTTATCCAGTATCAAATACATCATTCGGAATTTTTAATGTAACCTCAAAGAGGATGTTTCTTTTTTCACTACGATAATAACCCTAAAAACACAATACTAGTTTATTAACAGAAATGCCTTATTGTAGTATACGCATTACCTTAATATTTAATCAGTTTAGTTAAGGAACATATATATATATACCAGCTTTTTCTGACCTTTAGGTCTGTTAATTTTTTTTTCTTTTGCTTGAACTAACATTTTTTAACCCTCAAAACACAATGATAAACATTATTAAAGTACATTATTCCTTGGACAGGACAATGACTTTTGATAATTCGTGTTTTTCAGCATTCTAAAAGAAATCTTAAACATAACTTTTATATATATATTTAGAAATATATAGAAATATGCACATTTAGTTATTTAAAAATAAATTTAATTCTCATCTAATTATAATGTTTTACTTGGGAACCACAGTACGTCATTCCATTATTCAACGTTCATTAATTTTTTCAACGAATATTTAGATTCAAGTTCTCGAAAAATAATGAAATAAAGGATATGCACACACATTAAATAAAAGGTCTCGGGTTCTCTGGGCATCACGCTTAACTAGATGTAGAGAAAAATTTTTACTGAGTTCTCTGTTATGCATTTTTCATTCATTATTAAAAATGAGTATTTGGGTCGAGAAAAAAGTGCCAGCGCGTGCTTTCATAAAAAAGAATATTAATTAGAAGAAAAAAATGCGATATAAATAAAATAATTAATATCGTCTCTTATATATGTTTGTACAATTGTGTGTGTGTGTGCAGTTATTAAAAAATTGGATAAAATTTTACAAAGAGTTCTTACGGCTTCGCCCAATGCTTAGCGGATGTGGTAGCTTAGCTTTTAGAGCAGGGGTCGGCAACCTTTTAGCTGTGGCTTGCCAAATCAATCTACCAATATGATTCAGCGTGCCACATAGGACATTTTCGAAGCAGCTCGATTCCCGCGATAACGCCAGTACCACTAAAGACCCGCCGTGTAGGGCAGTGATGCTCGTTAAATCTGTCGATAGCTGATACGTCCTCTCGTTGGTGTGGTGTGATAGTTAGGAAAGGGGTGCCAGCTCAGGTGTCATCCACGTCACTTGACCATGGTTCAAAATTACGTGGTCCGTCGCCGAAAGCTCTCGTGTAGCTGAACAATGTGACGTTAATATTCAATCAATCAATTAATCCCGCGATAACGCATGAAGAGTCAGAGAATAGATGCCAATAACATAGATTTACAGTTTTATTATATATTAATTTTTCATGATTTAAAGATATTTCTTAACGTAAAAATAAATAGCATAAAGCAGCGTTTCTCAAACTGTGGGGCACGTCCCCCTAGGAGGGCGTGATAATCGTACCAGGGGGGCGCGAGCGTATCGAAAAGTCAAAAATAAAAGATTATTTAAAAAATTATTAATTTACTGCAACAAAACAAAATATATTCTGATACAATAAAAAATAAAATACGTGTTTACACTGATATAATATACTTATAAATGTATCAGTACCACCCAATATATTTAATTATTAATTTATCAATACTAAATTAAGAACATGTCATGTACAAAATTTATAATACTTATCTTGATAAATCGTACGGTTTATAATTAAATTTGTATTGAAGCTTTAGCACGTTGAAGTACATAGTTATTGCATTCAATACATCGTTATTGTATGGAGGGGGGCCCGATGGAAAATATTATTAAAAATTGGGTCACAAATATTATAAGTTTGAGAACCATTACTATAAAGTATAAATATTTCTTCAACAAAAATTAAAAAAAAATAAAATTGTACATATATAATGTATTTTTAAACATATTTATTAAAATAAGAAATTGACAACATAAAATATATATATTTCTCATCGTTATAGTTAAATAAAAAGATAAATAAAAATTTTAATGCGAGTCTAGTGCTTATAGCGCTCTACTTTCGTATCACAAAATTCTGTTGTTAAACAATTCCTTTGCAGATTCGAAATGTTTTTCATGTGAGGAAAGATTTTTTTATTTAGATTTGTAGAACCAAAAGCGCGAAAAGCAGAGTACATGCAATTTTCTCTCTTCAAACAATTAAATCTCTTCAGCAATGACATGCAATAATTAATACAATAGCTGTAAATATATCTTTAGAGTTATCTTTCATATCTTTTCATAATTTCGGCAATGTCCATAATTCTGAAGATGTTGGCCAAATAAGGTCCATTACAAATTTATCAACTTCACTCAAAAATTGACAAATTTGTTGAGTAGTACAGACAGAGCCACGGAGAAATGGTATATCACGAGTAGGTTACCAACCCCTGTTGTAGAGCATCTACCCCATATGCTGGATTTTCAGAGGACTACAGATTAGTCGCTGTTTTATTGAAGACTACCAATAGTATGAGGAGTTGCACAATTTGTGACGGATCTATCCGCGATCCTTCAACTAATCCTCTTGGGAAATCTTTGGGCTATTAATTCGCGATATTCACAACCAACCCTTCGGAAGAAAACCGTGATATTCAAATTAACTCACTATATATAGTCGAAGTTTTCTAGCTTGGAGAGGAAATAAGCCAGACACCAGGTGAGACTGTTATTGAAGTTATCATATTTGAATTATAGTGATTAGGAAATTTATTAGGAGGAAGCTTTAAAGTGACTGAGATTAAATTGATATTAGATTAAATCAGATGATAGATTAGATCCTTTATAAAGTAAGTATCGAGTTTGATAGTCTCCTAATCCTTCGTGTATTACCGTCGTTGTTCCACTTTTGCGGTTAGCATCCAGACATTCTCTTACTATTATTAGTTGGATTTGTGTCTTTTCATTGTGTGATAAATAAATAGATTGATTGAATCATGTTTCTTCCCCACCTTCCACATATCTAGGTGCTCAAGAGAGGTGGCAACCTCTCACTGATTGTCTTCGACAAAATAGCGATTAAGGTAGGGAAATCAGCTCAGTGAGCTACTAAATAAAATATAGTTTTTGTGTCAAATAAATACTGCTCAACAGGGTGGACTGAAATTTTTTTTTCAGAATTTCAAAACCTACCTATGTGGAAAAGATATTCTATGTTACATAGATTAAAGGGAAAATAAAATTAAAAATCAAAAATAGTGTTAAGTACTGACCCACAAAGGGGATGAAGTTTTAAATATTTTTTATGCTAAAAGTCAAAATAATTCTTGTTAAAATAAAACATCCTTTTAGTGCATTGAAACATTTATTGGGATAAGGACACCTATTAAATATTTACGTGAAAATAACACATCCAGAACATTTAATAGCTTCTTTAGTATTAAAATTTTTTCTAAAAAAGTTGTCGAAATTACTGCGCACGATAAACAGAGGACGGGAATAAGCTTGCATCGGACTGATTCGACGGTGAGGGAAAGAGCTGGAGTTATGGAATGTTGCAATGTACATTGCACTATTCACTACACACACACAGTACTCACTTATCAGTAATCATCGTTTACCGTTAAATGCATTGTAGTAAAATAATTATTGAGTCTAAAATCATCTAATCAAAATCAAATCTTTTTTTTTTCTATAGAAAATTCAACCCCTTAGTGGCAATATTAAATTTTGACATAAATTTTTCAATGATTTTTCTCCTCATCTCCCTACCATGGGAGATCTTTTTCTCACAGGTAGGTTCCAACTGAATAATAATTCCAACCAATAATGTTTTTCCTCCATATATATATATATAAATGTAATAATTCTATCTAGTATCCTTTTTGTTAACTCTTTGTACTAATATTTAAACAAACTTTAATTCTTTGCTTTAAAAATAACATTGTATAATCATAATCGTAATCAGCTAGTTCGAAATCCTTGTCCCGCCCATTCTATCCAATCAGAACCACTATTACATAATAGTCACTAATGGTATAAAAGCGAAAATCTTGTGTTATTGCTCTCTTTGTCTTGGTGTTCGTCCTGTGGAATGTCTCTGCTGCTTGTCGCTTTTGTTATTGTGTTTGCTTTCGTGTTCTTATCAAATATCTATGCAATACAACTGTGAAATATCCACCTACGTTATGTGTGTGTGAATAAAAAGATGAACGTCCACTGAAGATGTTTTCTTGAAGCCACTCGACAAATACCACACTCGGCCAATTCGTATCATATATATATATATAACCGGGATCCACCTTACTGCTCAAGTTTAACTTGTATTATATAACGGCGCTTAACAGCAACGATTAACATGTCTTGGGATTTAAAGCAAAATTCAGACTAGACTTTGACGTCCCACCTACCATGCCAAACTTCCACATCCCGCCATATGAGGATTGAACAGCTCACTTCTCTTTAAGGAGTCACGGGATTAAAATTTCTAAAATTTTTGACTTTCCAGCAAATCGACGATCATTTCTCGAAGTCATGTAGAGCAAGTAGATTACTAACTTGAGAGAACTATATCTCACTCCTCTAAATCAGCAGTCGTCCAACTTAAAAATTTCGTGGACCACCGAACATATAATTTTAAATTTGGCGGACCACTAATGTGATTGTCCCCACTATGGCGAACCACTAATGGGATTGATCACTCTATGGCGGATCACTAATGTGACTGACCACTATCTAACAGCCCATTAATATAATTGACCACTCAATTGCGGACCGCTAATATTCTTGGCTACTATATGGCGAACCGCTAATATGCTTGTCACTGTACGGTGGACCACTAATATGCTTCACCACTCTATGGCGGACCGCTAATATGATTGTCCTCTCTGATTGACCGCCAACATGATTGCCACTCTATGGTGGATCATTAATATGATTGATCACTATATGACACAGCCCGTTAATATAATTGACTACTTTATGGCGAACCGCTAATATGCTTAGATACTGTACGGCGGACCGCTAATATGCTTGTCACTGTATGGCGGACCACTCTAATATGCTTCACCACTCTATCGCGGACCGCCAACATGATTGGCACTTTATGGCGGAACATTATATATAATATGACTGATCACTATCTGACAGCCCGCCAATATAATTGACCACTGTATGGCGGACCGCTAGTATGCTTAGCCAGTGTATGGTGGACCGCTAATATGCTTGGCACTGTATGGCGAACCGCTAATATGCTTGGCACTGTATGACGAACCGCGAATATGCTTGGCCACTCTATGGCGGACCGCTAATATGATTGTCCATTCCATAATTGATCACCACCGTGATTGACCACTCTATGGGGGATCATTAATATGATTGACCACTATATGACAGCCCACTAATATGATGGGCCCCTCTATGGCGGACTACTATAACTGTATTGTTACGTATTTAAGATTCTACATATTTTTTCATATCATTAAAAAAGAACTTTACAAAATTCAAGAACAAGCCGCAAAGCAATATCACCAAACTGAAGTGCTATGCCACCAGTATACCATAGTTGCCAACTCCACTTTCAAATATCACTAGATACACTAGCCAAAACAGCAAGAAATTCGCTAAATTTGGAAGAAATTTCGTTAAAAGTAAATGCTAAAATTTTGTTAAAAAGAATATAATCCATGTGTTTCATGTCATATTTTGTTATTTATCATTTCTGAAACAAAATCTTCATAAAAATATAAATAATGTCGCAATTCTGCTGACCAACAAAAAATTTTCACGGACCACCTGTTGACAACTGCTGCTTTCAATGATATGGTGTGATGTGATCTGTGAATAATTAATGGAAAATTTAGTCAAATAAACTCCTCCGGAACTGAACAAAATTAAAACTGAATTGTCTCAAGATATTTATCGTAGTGTGTAATATTTCCGCTAGTTTTTTGAAAGACAATAATTGCGTACATTGAAGCGGAACATTTTCTTCAATTTTACCTCGAAACAAATATAAAAAGTTCTTACATAATTTAAAACTCTGAAATGAAAAGCAAATTTGCTCACAGCCTTTTTAACACGGTTTTATTAGCTTCATCTGCATGTAAAGGAATCTTTGAACTCGATTTTTACCCACTGTAAAAGGTCAGATTAATTCGAAATTTTGTGCACTTGTCAAGGATCGATGACAATACAATAATTTAATAATTTTGTTCCATTGTCCTGATCAGGATCATCAGGATTCATGATTTCCTATTTTCAGATTTAGCGACTAAAAGATTAAGTTACAACCCTAAAGCGAAAACCTCATGGTAAATTCAAATATAACAAACAAAAAAGATGAATTCATCAATAAATAAACGATTGTTTAAAAAATTAAAAAACACGCTTTTATATTGTATTTTGAACTAAAAAATGAAAAATAAAATATAGTTTCAAATCTAAAAAACATGCTTTTTCAGTGAATGAACTAAAAAGTAAAAAATAATTCTTAATATAAGAATAAAATAATTAACGAGAAAATTAATGTCATTGTGGTGAAAGCGTGAAATGCTTTGTACTGCAGTTTTACACTAACTCAGCATTTCGGAATAGAACTCGAAAGAAATTATAACAATTAATATAGAGCACCCCCCCCACGTCGACCCCAATGACATTAATTTTCTCGTTAATCATTTTATTCTTATATTAAGAATTATTTTTTACTTTTTAGTTTGATTAACTATAAAAAAGTGTTTTTTTTAGTTTTTTTTAACTATAATTTATTTGAAAAGCGTCTTTCTCGAAGCATCCAAATTCTTTATGAAATTGATTGAAAAAAAACAAATAAAATATTTGATTCGGTCTCCATTTCCCTCTAAAACTACTTTCCACGTCTTTGTTCCAATGCATCCTTTAATTTAACGGATCAATCGTGATTGATTTTCAATTTTATCCGCTCCCTGTGGACCGCTGCAGACACATTGATTGACGGACAGTCAGGAAAGCATCCAGGCGTGGCCTGATCGCAAGGAGCCTGCTAGAACATTAAGAAAAGAAGGCCAATCACTTCGGCCTCTTCAATGGAAAGGATGACAAGATATCCAGAATCCAAATAAGGAGAAATCGAATTCTTTATTTAGTTTTTTTGTTCTTTTTCTTCATACCAATCGGTAAGGGTTCGAATTCCAAAGGCGGGTAAACGAGTTCGATGAAAAGTGGAGGTAGAAATTGTAATTGAATGGAATTCCATTCCAGAATTCTTTTTTTTAAATAAATATATATGTATTAGTTAAATTCTGTGGCAACAACGTACTTCAGTTTTGATTTAATAAATGAATTGTTTTAGAGTGTCTGACTACGCTTTCGGAACCGTGATTTTGAAAAAGCGTGTAAATGAATTGTTTTTTGATATTTATTGTTCGTTGAATTAGAAAATACATGTAAAATTGTTTTAAGAATATTATAATAGAAAAAAATATTTAAATTCAATTGTTTGGCAGAAAAAAGTGAAGAAAAAAATGACATATATTCCAAACATTCTCCTTTTATGGATAATGCTTCAATAATAATAACGCTTTGGCCATATATAAATAAAAGTTCTCTAAAGAGACCTGAATTAGGATTTTTGAAAAATTCCCTTAATTTCAGAGTTATTCTCAATTGAAACAGATGCGGATTATAATGAAATTAATCCGCGATCATTAAAACAGAGAAACTCAAAAACCATTAAAGCAAAGCCTGAAAAACTCAAAACATTAAATTTATTAACATTAAAATAAAAAAGTTAAATTCTTAAACCTAAAAATATTTTAATCTAACATTAAATAGAGTAAATATATCAAAAACAGTCTTAATAATATTTAGAACAAGATTGCATGCATGAAAATTTTTTGACAAGAACCGATGTTATAAGGGGAAAAAAAACTTTAAGTAAATTAGACGCGGGACGCGTTCGATAGCGATACGATAAAATAGCATCACGATCTGCTTATACTTCACTTGTCGGAAATTAATGGTGAGACAGAAAATTGAGGTATAAGCAGGTTGAAAGTTTATTTCCAACCGAAATAAAAAACGGTGTTTTTTGACATAATTTCTCTCTAAAGCATTGTTTCTCAAACTTTCAATATTCGCGACTCAATTTTCAATCCGAATTTTCAACGCCCTCTCCGTCCCCCAAGCAATAACAATGTATTGAAAACAATTATAATATACAAAACGATCTTAATTATAAAACGTGCAAACTCAAGATAAGTATTAAATTTTGTATTTATTACTTTTAAGTAATAGTTATTTTAGGTTATAGGACAAGTATTATGTTACTTTTCCTTTCTAATTTCTAAATTGGAAAAGATTGCAAAATAATTTTTAGTTAAAGAAGTTATATATATCAAGGCTACCAAGTACCCAGGTACCTTGATCCAGAAGGGATCTCACACAACTGCTGTAGAAGAAATCTCCATAGATTTCTCTTTAAGTAGCGAAATCAAAAGGCAGTTTAGTAATAAATCCCTCTTTGAATTTTATGCAAGGGTAGATGATGAATTTCCAGCACTGAAAGCAAAGTTTATGTTGTATACTATTTTCATTTCGAACACTGGTAATTATTAAACTTGTTTTTAATTTAGTATTGATAAATTAATTATATAAAATACATTATTCAGTTCTGATCCATTTAGAAGTATATTATACCAGTGAAAATATACATTTTGTTTTATAATATATCAGAATGTATTTTGTTTTGCTTCCTTTCAGTAAATTAATAACTATTTTAAATCTTTTATTTTCGGCAAATTCGCGCTCCCCGCATTGGATTATCACTGTGAGAACCGTGACTCTAAAGTATTAAAATATGAATACAGTTAGACCTGCTTTTGTGATGTAGATAGGGACCGCATAAAAGAAAACGCACAAAAAAATATTCGAAAATTTCATAAATACTTACATATAACAAACAATTTTGTCGACACACTACAAAAAATTTTTTTATGAAGTGGGGAGGACCGCATAAAAAAAATCCACTTAAGAAATATGTGAATTATTCACGAAATTTATGAGAAAGTACTTCCAAAAAAAATAAATAATTAAATTCCATATGAAAACATTTTAAAAACATTTACTTTTTCATTGTATACACGGAGAAATTTTCACACAAAATGCTCGTATATAATTCACTGCTATTCATCCTAATCCAAAGCGTGCCTCTTCCTGTGATAAATTAGTTCAAAATCGCTTTCGTCACACACACGAAGATAAAATTCCAATTAATTTATTTTTTGGCACCATAAAGTAAGTGATAAGTTTTTGTGACGACGGTCAGTTGCTTGTGAACGTTTTGATGATCAGATATGCATGATCGAAACTCTTTTTTTTTTGTAATTTCAAACTTTCGGGATAGTATCTATTTTAAAAAATGCTTTTCCGTTTGTTGGAAAGCTGGATCCCTGCATATATTGTATGCGCTGTCAAAAAATCCGGTTCTCTTCATGTTCGTCTTCATAATGTATCAAATTATTGATAACGTTACTGTCATTGTGAAAGTTTCGTCTTCAAGCAAGAGCGTGCTGCTAGTGCATTGAGAGAAAACAATGGATTGATTGATTGATTGAATATTAACGTCGCACAATTTAACTACACGAGGGCTTTTGGTGACGGACCATGTAATTTTGAACAATTGTCAAATGACGTGGGTGACACCTGAGCTGGCACCCCCTCTCCTAACTACCACACCACACGGAGGATGTTTCAGCTCTCGACAGATTTAACGTGCATCGCTGTCCTACACAGCGGGTCTTTAGTGGTACTGGGCTCGAACTCGTGACAAGGCAAGCCAAGGTCCGATACCTATACCCCTCGGCTACCGAGGCCGAGAAAGCAATGGAACGGGCATTGTCGAGAGACTGTTTAAAACCAATGAACAGAGCGTCTTGAAGTGTTTGTATGTACACTGATAGAAAACTTTAAAGGGGCACCAAAACCGTATATATACCGCATAAAAAAGATCACACACACAAAAAAAATAAGCATGCAAAAATAAAATCGCACAAAAATATATTCGCATATAAAAGGACCAGGTTCTACTGTTAATCCACTTCTAAATTATACATTTCAAAAATCCTAATTTTGGCTCAGTACAAATGTTTTAACCACAAATAGGCAAAATGTTATTATTAAGGCCGTATCACACGTACATTTTTTGTACAATTTTTTCAAGCAATCTTCCGTCCTACTGAGGGGGAAGGGTTGCCGTAAACAAAACGAGATGCTCTGACGTCAGCCGCGCTCTATCTCCACATTGAAAAATTACTCGCCGATTTTCTGCTTCGGAAAACGAACATCCAAAATTATTTCTTTTATTTCGCTTGCGCTTTTGTTGATGGGCGTAAACAGAAATTGAGCACCATCCTGTTTAAAATATTATACGCTGTTAAAATATTATACGGCATGTCTGATGTGTTAGACGGAAACGAAGCCGCCATCTTGTTTATGACGTGGGGCACCGAAGAACCCCATTGGCTAGAATTTCAAGCAATTTTTATTTGGAACAGTTTCTTGAGCTCACTAGCAAAAAGTTATCCGAAAGCCGTTGCTATAGCAACTGAGTAAAAATTTCACGAATTGGTCGAAAAATTGTTTGGAACGTGTACGTGTGATACGGCCTTTAGAGAAGTTTTTCTCATAAAAAGAAAATGTTCTGAACTACATCATTCTTCATTTTTTGAAAAAAAATTTCATTGCAATAATATTCTTAAATCAATTTTATATGAATATTCTAATTAAACTGACACTAGGCATTAAAAAATTATTTATTACTGTTACGAACGTAGTCAGTCAGCTTCAAAGGATTTAATACCTTTCTTTCAATTTCTGCTATTAGTTCACACTCTCCCTGTATATATTTATATATCTTGTTCAAATTTTTAATCGTAAATAAAATGCTTTTTATTCATCCACTCAAGTTTAAATACATTTTTTAAAACTTGTAGTGGATGACACTGTATGTTAATACAGTTGTTTCAAATGTATTAATTCATTAATTAAATTTAATTAATTAATTGTAGTTTAAGAGATATATTTCAGTCGATATTATTCCTCTAGATGGCAGCACCATTGAATAAAACAGTTTTTGTTTAATTTGTGATGAAGATTTAACTTAACCTGGATAAAAAAAATCATACGCAGTTAGACGCCAGCATTACTTTTACACTGGTTTTAAGGTAAATTCTTACCTATTATATTCAACTTTTATTAAAGAATGTAATTTCAAATTTAATGTAGTTGAAAAGTTTTTTAATATTAATTTAAAAGATGTTTTGTGATTCGGTCATATGTATAGAGATATTTATATTAATTCTAATTATTTGATAAAAAAATAACTAAAATAAAAATTTTCTTTGTTGACTTAAGAAAAAATTGATTTAATTCTAATTAAATCAATTCCTTTATTAATTTAATAATTAGTTATTTTTTTTTTTGCATTACTTGCTCTTATTTAGTTTACGCAGTACTTGTTATAGAACTGAATATGTATTCGAAAATTTAAAAAAAAATGTAATTTGAAATTTTTAATTGTGTTTACAAGTAATCATCTACTTCTCGTAATTTAATAAAGTTCAATAACATTCTGAACATATGTTTAAAATAAACAGTGCCAGAAAGAATTTTTTTTTTTAAAGTTTTCTTTTAATTTACTGGAAATGGCGATTTTTCTTTTATCGCTAGGCACTTATAAAGAACATGATTTATTTAGTTTTATATTTTTTTCTTTAATTCTGATTACCAACCGGCTGAAAAATCTTAAATATATAATTCGGGGATAAAAGTATAATTTAGAGCATTTTAATCTTGCTTATTGTCTGCCATGATTTATTAAAGTTCAATGACATAATATATAAACATGTGTTTAAAAAGATCAAACATAAACATGTGTTTGTGTTAAGAAAGATCAATTTAAATTTTTAGAAGAAAAAATCATTTCAATTTTGTGGTAATCATGATTCCTTTACTTTTGCGCTTTCTCAACATTTGGTATAAAAACCGATTTTTATCAATTACTATTTAATTTATAGGCTGTAAAATTACGAAATACAAACAAAATATTGATTACTGAAGCATGTACTTGAAGAAAACTGGTCATAAGCCTTTGTGTACTAATTCATATAAGTACATAATTTTCTCTAGTATAACTGAAATAAACAAGAACAATTTCAAAGTATTTTTTTAAAAAAACTGTTGGGTTTTTGCAATTATATCTTCTTTTGTTGATTTTGCAAAATAAATTTTGAAAAAATTTATTTTAGAATCACCAATTGCTTGGTAAATTTTCTCTATAACGAGTTTTCTTTATAAACTAAAAACCCTTATTTATTAATTAAATTTAATTTAAAGAGCACAAAATTTGATGCTTTAACATCCTTGCAGGAAAAAACTTCGAATCGAAGTTTCATGTATTAAAATAAAAGGCAGATGTGATACATTATTACACTTTGTCCCCAAAGCTATAATTTATTGGTTAGTGAGTTGAGTGTTTATTAATGCCGCACTATAAAGCAACACGAGAGCTATTGGCGATGATTCTCGTAATTTTGAACCACGTTTAAGTGATGTAGACGACATTTCAAGCGGTACTACCGATCTTAACTATTACACCACGTCAACGGAAGAATTTTGGAGCCACAAGAGATTTAACGCGCATAACGAGTGGTAATGGTCATGACCTGGTGGTCGGCATTGTCAAGTCGTGGATTCGAAACCCTGTGCCGTTGAAAACTAGCCGTGCAGGCGGTCTGTGATGCCCTTTAAATCTGTCGAGACTCCATTCGACCCGTTGGATGATGAAGAAGTTTGGAGAGTTGAGTGATAGCTCAAGTTCCACCTTCGGTGAGTTGACTTTGGCTCAAGTTTACGAGATCCCTAGTTACAATATCTTCACAATACGATATAAATCAAAATCAAATCAAATAAAACAATGAGAATAAGGATATATGCGGGAAAAGTCGTACAACGGTCATTGATGATTCTGCATGGAGCACTTAGCCCTCACGGACTCTAATCTCCAATCGAGTATTGTGGATGACCACAGGGACGTCTTAAGGCAGGAACCAACTGGTCCCGGGGCCTCGGCTCAGACTTAATAAGATTATGATTCGAATAATTTCAAAGGTCAAATCTTATCCCCGGTTGTATTCTCCAAAAACTAAGAATTTCGGATGATATGTCAACTGGGTTATATGGTCAACGGATGATATGTCAACTGGCAATATGTATAGCCAGTATAGGTCGAGGCCTACCCCCATAGACAATCATTACTCATTCGTTCAAAAGGCGGCCGACTTTTGCTATTGTAAGTCATGCAAATGTATTTGCTTCTGGTTTGTATAAGTATTTGACAACGTATTCTATGCACTGTCTACTTTTATGAATCAGAGATAGGAACCTACAAACAGAGAGGGCCCAAGGGTTACTTTTTCATAAGGGCCCAGGGCCTTAAGAAGTTTTAAAACGTCCCTCTGGATGACTGTACTAAATCTCCTACTGTCCAGTGTAAATTAAAGTATTTGAAATGGAAAAAAATAACTTACTGTATTTATTAATTAAATTGGTTTTGCTGGTGAGAAGATTGAATTTAATTTATAAAAAACATTTTTTAAAAGTCACAAAAAGTAGTATTAGCAGGGATCAGTGAAGTGGACGGACCAATGCCTGGCCAATCCAGTTGCAGCAAAAGTAAGAGATTCCATGGGAAGTAAAAATTTTGCAAAAATATTTTGTCAAATCCAGAAAGTAAAATGAATCGTTTTGATTGGCCAAAGCAGGAGTTTGGCTATTTGAGTACATATAGTTCTGAAAAGCTAAGCTTCCAATCACAGTGGAAGTCTTACTGCAGTCCATGGTAAGTTGTATAACGAGAGTTCTGTAAAATGCATTGCTGCTCAACGAAGTCGTTATCAACAAGGGTAGACCACACAGTGCGATTGCCATAATGACATTATGTATAATGTCGAAAAATTGACGACGCATCATGTGTTTTCTCATGATATCCTGGGCATATGGTACACCCATTTCATAATGAATGTAAATCAGTGCTGTGATCTGTGCATTCAGAGACTTTTCCACAGACTTCATTTCCTCATCCGTGGGTGAAGGCTGAGACGATATCCTCGGCTTCTACAAGAGGGTTAAAGCAAGAGAATGAGAAGTGCTAACTCTGCCCTATATGATAGGCAAGCCGGAAGTCTACACGATATAAGCACTCGTTATTCACAACACAACACCTGCCATCTGTTGACGATGTGGACTTGCTGTGATTTTTTACAAGCATAGCATTTTGAAGCTGTTAGACGTCGAAATTGTTAACGACTGTAATTGGCGAGGATAACACCTGAGATGGTTCCTCGATCTTCATACTTAATATCAACGTAAGGACTTTGCGCCTCGAAAGAAAGAAAACCTCCTCTATACCAGTGATCCGCAACCCCCAGTCCGTGGATCAAATGGTGCCGGGCCGCCTAAAGAACATTAAAGTATTATCATTTTATTTAAAGTGGTGCATCTCTTTCGGATTTGCGTAACTATCCACGGAAATCACTTCATATTCCCCGTTAAATTACTTTTATTCATTTTTGGTGTAACTATATTTTATCCTGAAGGCATATTTAAATGTAACTAAATTAAATTGTTAAATCCAAAACAATCAACGTGTCCCACCCTCAGCGGGCCACAGTAAAATTATCAAACGTTGACTGGTCCGCAGCGATAAAAAGGTTGCGGTGCACTGCTCTATACGACAGGTGGCAGCAGGACCTTCTTCCGCAAGTTGCAAACAACAAAGGACAGGAATAAAACGACTGTCCCGAATAGGGACCCTCTTTCGTCCCTGTCGTCTGAGGCAGCGGATCTTAAACTGTGGCCCGCGGACCCCTGGGGTTCCGCAGCGCTACTCTAGGGGGTCCGTGGAGTCTCTTATGCAACGTTGATATTTCCCGCTTTTACACATTCCGAAAGGCCTCGTGGAAAAATTGAAAGATTTACCATACTCGTTTAGATTCCTAAATAGTCCCCAATGAAGGAACTCTACTAGAACTTGTATTTTGATCAAGAATATTATGTCGGTGAGGGAAGTTCAACATCTTGAGGGTCCGCGATGTCACCTTGATACATAAAGGGGGAGATTGCTATTAAAAATTTAAGATCCGCTTGTCTGGGGCTTGTATGGACTAGCTGTGGACTGGTAGGTCAGTAGTTCAAATAAACAGCTCTACCAATGTCAACAGCTATATGCTAAAAGGTCTTCAGTGACTGGCATCAGGACGTGAATGATTGATTGATTGAATGGATTTTAACGTCGCACTGTTCAGCTACACGAGGGTTTTTGGCGACGGATCAGGACGTGAACCTAAGACTCAACAGTCTTCTACGAGTTCACAGAGAACATCGTTATTGCAGCTACAATGGAAGCGTGGGAAACTTACTATCCCTATTTAACCATCATCATGATACATGACATTAATTTATCCTCAATAACCAGTGTTGAGTTTATTCTAGAAGCTAGTAAAATAATCAGAAATTTTCACTCCATACTGTATTATTTTATTTTATGTTTTTTTTTTACTCTGGTTTTGCTATTCACATGTATATTGAGTTAAAAATCCTATTGTTTCCCCAAATTTTATAGATATTTTCTTCAATTTGAAAAAGACGAATTTGATTCATCAACATAACTTCAAATAAGTAAAAATACGTGTAATTTAAAATGAATGTAGAGAAAGAAAGGAGAAGAGAGAAGGGGAGGAGAGGAGAGAGAAGAGGGTGGAAGAGAGATATGAGTAAAGAGAGTGAGATAGATATGGAGAGAGATAGAGGGAGATAGCGAAAGAGACAGGAAGAGAGAGGGAGAGAGAGAGGAAAAGCAGGAGAAAAAGTGACAAACATCCTAGATCAGCTCTTATGTTGTAAAATTCAATCGGAATATATATATATCACATGCCTAATAGTACACTTAACAAAAAATTTTCGTTAAGAAACCTCCCAAGTATATTAAATAGAATGGAAGAAGATGAAAGAGGATGTCCACTACTTTATAAATAGGAAAAAAAAATAAATAATGAAAATAATAATTTTCTGTTTCCTATAGGCCATAGAAAATTCAAATTGAGTACAGTTACAATACAGGAAACAGGCAATAATAAACAATAACGAGAGGTTTCTTTGTAACCGGCAGCTACACTTGAGAAACTACTTTAAAATTCTTTATGAACTAGGTGTTCAGAAAAATTGACTTGATAGTTTTACTTTAGTCTTCATTTCCCGGAAGGAAATATTCATCTGCAAAGAGAATAGTCACTTATTGATGATCTCTGCACCGTTGGAAAACGGAATCTCCTGTTCTCAAAACTGTGATAAGGACGCAAACAACCAGTCTTCTTACAAACGTTGGGCGTCATTTATAGCCTTTTGGCATTCATTGGCGCCATTTGCCGCATAGCCAAATTTTTCCGAAGCTTTTTGATAAGCATTTGATTTTGAGACCATCTTCCTTTCAATCTTGTAATATCGTAATTTAATTTTGTAATTTAAAAATGATTCAATGAATCCTCAGCTCTACGATCTGGCGCCACTTGTAAAACTGCTTTCAAAGAATTACTGGTTCATGTGTAATATAGGGGGGGGGGCACACTTGGCGCAGTCCTTTTTTTTGGCGACTAAAAGTGGTCGCCAAAGTACTTTTTTCGGAATTATTTATTATTTATTTTAAAATGAATTCGATACCTCACCATGGCATTTAGAATAAAAATCGCCAAATCCGAAGAAAAATCGTCAAATCCGCGATGTGGATATAGAAAAATAGCCAAAGGAACAATAAAAAAGCTTAAAAGAAAGATTAATCATTTATATATGAGAAGTTTTGAAAAAGAACTTCTCATATAAATGATTAATCTATTGTGTAAGAGCAAGGTTTATTTTAAATCAATTTTTTTTTAAAAAAATTATTTATTTATCCATTTTTTTTATAAAAAGATTTTAGCAAAAATATTTAATTGAATATCTATTTCAAAAACAATTTCATTTTGTTCTCTTGTATCATTTTTTAACTATTTGGTATTGTGATGTATGTGGTAATATATTTTTTCTAAATCCCGTTGTTTTCTTAGTATACGAGAGGTTTTTTTTTTTTAACTTCAAATAGACCGCAATAGTCGAGCGGTTATGGTTAAGAAGACCTCATGGTCAAGACCTCGGCCATTCCAGTTATTAATAACAAAAAACAGAGATGTCTCTAAAACGAATCATATTTCCTTAGGACGTCATAGGAGAGTTAAAGTATTGTTCATTTCATACATTGCCGTGTAGAGGGGAGATCCAGGGTATCAGCTCATGTGTCATCCTCGTCACCTGACCGTGGTTAAAAATTTCGAGGTCTATTGCCGATATATGTGTGATTGAGAGCTATATTTTAACGCCTATAGAGCTATAAAGCTGCATGAGAATTACTGGCAACGGATCTCGTAATTTTGAACCTCGGTTAGGTGACGAGGACGACACTTGAGCTGGCCCTCCCCTCTCCTAACTTCTCCACCTCACCAAAGGGATGCCATGACATATTTAAAGTGCATCTGCCTCCTCTACACGGCGGGTCTTCAGCAGAAACTGATGACATGCCAGCCACGAGTCCATTACCTTGTCCACTAGGCTACCATGGCCACAATATCCTTTGCGTAGTTTCAAGGAGCGATTCCAATTAACAGTGAATTAATGAAAAAGAATATTACGAATTCCAAATGAATATGAATGCCGCATAATAATAAATTTAACAAAAATTTAAATTCGGTAAAAAATTGTAATAAATGACAAAAATTTTGGAGGAGCACATTTTCCAGCTACTCTAAATAAGAAAAACCAAAAAGTTTTTTTTTTTTTCTAAAGTTTTTTTAATGAAGGAAATCTAATTCATGAAAAAAAACCCCTTAAAGTAAGTAAAGTAATAAATGTTTACCAATAAATTCCGAATTTATGTCTGGAACACAAGAATTGCTCCAAATTCGTGTTTTGTTTTAAATTATTACTGAATTTCACAATTTGTTAATAATAATTTTCTTTTTAAAAAGATATAAGAAAGAATGTATTACCGTATAAGTCTGACATATAACGCGCACCTAAGCTTTCAAGCTACAATTTTTAATATTTAGGTATATTTGCCGTGTAATGCGCACCTGCTTTTTTTTATGAAAATACCTGAAATGTACGAGTGCACAATGCTCTTATATTTTAAACTTATTTTTTCGAGTCATTATTCCAAGCTTTACAAAAATAAAAAAAAAACATTATTATAACTACAACCCTGTAAGATCATGAGGAATGTCATTTCTTTTAAATAAACAGTAATTTATCATATATATATATATAGAAGCCTAATTTTTTCTATTGTCATTTTTTTTTAAAGATCTCATTTTTATACCCGGTCAGTAGCGCACACAAGGGGGTTGTCCTAGGGGTCCGGACCCCCTCCCCCCAAAGCCCTTGATTTTTCCCCCGATTGATTATAATTTTAAATATATAATACGTAAAATTTAATTAATTATTTGTTTTTAATGATTAATTTTATTAATTAATACTAATTATTTATTCAATTATTAG
Organism: Trichonephila inaurata madagascariensis; assembly: GCA_019973955.1. Lineage (NCBI taxonomy): Eukaryota > Metazoa > Arthropoda > Arachnida > Araneae > Nephilidae > Trichonephila > Trichonephila inaurata. The sequence goes on along the minus strand of BMAV01017808.1, from coordinate 86,309 downwards.
TTTTTTACTGTTTTTTGTTCCCGAAAATCGACAAAATCAAAAGGAGCATGATACAAGAATGGTGGACTTTCGACCCCGGGGCGGGCCGGGCCCCTTGGAAAACTTCTGTGTGCGTTACTGTACCCGGTGTATAACTCGCTCCCATAAATTTCGATCTTATTTTGTGTGTTCAAAGTACGCGTTATACACCGGATTTTACAGTACTTATTTAAATACCTATATAATAGCATTCGCTTAAAATGTTATAAATTATTATAAATATAAATTATAAAATGCTATATATATATTTATATTTGGATGGAATTTTATTTTCTTTTTTTCTCCACTTATCTATAAATTGTGTGTACTTATGCAATTTTTTTTCGTCCCTACATCATGTCCAATTAGAGATTTCTTTATGGCACACATTTTATACTTCAAAAAAAAATCTTATATCGAAAGATCTTTACCTGTGCAAATAGATTTCCCTTATTTAGAAATTCTTTCTTTTATGTTTTTATATTTGGAAGCATATGGAATTATAAGAATCTTAGGAAAATTTTAAGAATTATTTTTGTCTATTGAGGTTACGTATAAGCAGTTGTGCAAATCAGAATTATTTGCGGTTTTGATACACATTCGAATCTGGGATTAGTTTTTTTGAAAACTAAAGCCACGACAAAATAGGACATCGCAGTTCTCGGAGATTTCTTAAGGCTGTCTCCGGTTAATGTTAAGGAATAGGATCCAAATTTGGAATATTTTTTCAGATATAAAAGTACTCCAACGTCCAATTTTGGCTTCACTCTATCTTGTAGAGAATCACTCATTTTATCATATTACTCATTTTTATCCGAGTTTTGAAAAAAATTTTCTTTTGTAAAATGAGTTTCGCATTTTTCCTCCTATACCGTAATACTAAATGAGCTATCCCTTTACATGTTAAAGAAAAAACCGATTATTTAAGAAATATTTCCAAATTTTAAAAGCACTGTATAATAAATAAATGCATAAGTTACAATGTCACAAATTTTTATAAAAATTGAGGCATTTCTTTTGTCCCAAAATGTGCTCCGCGTTAAGTCCACGCGGTCATACATATGGCGAAAACAGCCTTAACAGTTTACATAGGGAAAAATATCTCTTTTTACATTAACAAATTTAAATGTGGAAAAAAATTTTTTTAAGGTTTATTTGGAAAATAAAATAGCCAAAGCAAAAAAAAAAAAAAAAAATGTGTGTATGCTTATGACTATACGATTGAAGTGAAAACTTCTAATTTATTCTGGGCAAGAGAATCCAATTGTTCGGAAGAACCTACTACGTTTTTTACGACATTTTAGCATATAGACGTTAAGTAGTTATCTTTTTCGTGCCCCTTTATCGGTGAATTTGTTTACTTCATCCATTTTCTAAACGACAATGTTTAAATAATTATGCATTATTATATATTTATGTATGAGTATATACGACTTATACACAAATGTCACAATAAATCCTATTATTTAAAAATAGTTATATGTAAATTACTTTTGTAGATTAGATTTATATAAAATATGTGTTTATATGGTACTTACGAACTATCGCAACAACGCCAATGTTCAAGATAACTCGCCACCTGTTGTTGTTGTTGTTACTGATGCCACCTGATCGGCAAAGTCCAGATCGAGGACCGCGAAATTCATCATGGCAAAGGACTAAGTGACGCCTGTCGTTAGCCGTAGCTTTGAGCACCATACAGGTGACAATACGATTCGGCTCGCTTCCACCCCAATTTTGAGGGAGGACACCTGGGGGTGATCAGGGGCCCCCCACCTCTCTACTCCTTCCACCAACCACACGAGAGAACTTGCGGCTTGACGGCAATGTGGAGTACCCCCATGCCGCAAAGGCACTATACATTTACAAACATCCATGTCTTCTCCGGGATTCGAACCCACACACAGTCCCTACGGCACCGCAGTCAGCATCGCTAACCACTATACCGATTGGGCGACTACTCGCCACCTCGATTTCCTATGTGTCATACGGGCTGAATTGGCAACCATGTGTTTCTCCTTTCATACAATGCCGTCAATACCGTTACGATAATTTAATGATACTTTTTGATATGTTTTTGTAACCAAAATATTGGCAACTTTCTCACCAATAAACTTCATAAAAATTTCGGATCTCACTTCACTTCACTTCTTTTTTTCTTTTTTTTGGCTAATTTTTGTGCTTAAATGCTTTTTTAACTAAATAAAAAAAATATAGATCCCGTTTCGTTACTTCTTATCTTCAATCTCCAACATAAGAATAATCTTTTTTCTTATCGTTTGCTTTTCTCTCGTTCACTTGTTGGAGCTGAGTGGAAGTGAGCTGCATGACAGTAATATTTAAGGGGACACAGTACGATTCAATTGACAAAAAAAAAAAAAAAAATCGGTCAAAAAATTAAATCTAATTTTTCTCTAGCCTAAATTATTCTTTATATACTTTTTTATAACCTCACAAAATTTGAAAACTCTAAACTTAAAAAACGCAGAATTATGATAGCTTTTACATTCATTTTTATTCACATCCCTATGGCAAATCAGAACTTTAAACTTATACTTATCTCAGAAAGGTAAAATAACTAGTTTGTCTTCCTTTAAAATGCTTAGGGTGCCTAATGCTTTGAATTTTTTTTACCTATTGTTAATAGTACATGTAACAAAAGTTGGTATGCATTTTTGAATCAAAGCTATACTTATTTTTTAAAAAATAATTGAAGTTAGAATTTGCAAATTTTTTAAGGAATTTTCAATAAGGATTCATAAAAAGAAGAGTTGCATAAATACCAATCGTGTTATCGCAAAACCGATACCAATTTTGGTTATGCATAGTTAGACGTACTTGTAAATCAAATTTCATGCGTGTACGTAAATTTTTGTAGGAGGAGTAGCATTTTAAAATCACTTCACAAATTTTAAGTTTCTTCTCTAAAAAATTAAATGGCCAACTTTTTATGAAATTTTGAGCACAAAATCTGTTTTACATAATATACACACATAGGAGGAAACCAAAAAAATTTTGAAAATCCTTAAATTAAAAATTTTTGCTTAAATCGTACCATGTCCCCTTAAATAAAGAAAATAAAATTTCCCCTGAAAAAGTTTGTTTAAAATTTTTACTAAAATAAAAAACACGCGCCTAAAAAGTTTTCAATTCAAAACAAAACGCGCGTTGCCGACCCGAGCACGATTTTCGACTGGAGTCGAGTGATCGCAACGCACCCGAACCTACGCGCCTAAAGAAGTTATCTCTTCAAAAATAAAAATAAATAAAAAGATGGGAGTGACTTAAATTGATTATTTTAAAAGTTTTTTTTTTCACAAAATTTTAAAATTTTACGACTATTAGAGTTTTAATTTGCTTGTATAAATGATAAGATAAGTAAACGTACTGTAATTATTTTTTATTCGTTAATGCATAACGACAGGTGTTAGTAAATAAAACTATAATATCAAATATAATGTAAAATGTCTCTACAAGCGAAAAAATGTCTCTATTTGCAAATAATTTGTAGATAAAGTTAATTATGATGGGAAAGTGATTATTCAAGCTTATCATCAAAATATTATTACATTTTGTAAATAAAAATGAGTTGCACTTTTATTTTCGATTTTTCCTACAATATTGAAACGTAAATGAAACAAAGTTGCCACAATTTTATTTATTTTTCGTTTAAAAGCTGTACAATTGGAGAACGCGTATAGATTTATTTTTATAAAGACGAGTACAAACGTAAGCACCGTTTAAGAACGGAATGAGCTAATGAAATCAATTTATTCTTTGAATTAATGTCGTACTAGCGTTATAAAACAAACTATTGGTGATGATTTTTGCAATTTCAAAGCAAAAACGAACAGCTTACTAAAAGTCCCACGTATTAATTGATTATTACCGTCGCACTTCGAAGCCATAGAGAGCTTTTGGCGACGGACAAAATTAAGAACCAAGTCTCTCTATAGTCGGACGACATCTTAACTTCCTCTCATTTCATTAATTTTCCCCGCTCCACCGATGTGAGCACTTTGAACTTCAGCAGATTTAACGCGCAACAACACTACTACATGATGGATCTTTAGTGACATCAAGATTCGAACCCACGATCCGACAGTGATAACACCAGCCACGAGTGCAAGACCATTACCATTCTGCAACCATGGTCACAAAAAACGAACACAACGGGAACTTTTTTTCATTCATCTAATTGGCAAGCCCCATCATACCAGTAGGCTTCGAAACCACGACAAGATTCGAATTCGACCGGCCGAAAAGGGCCACGATTTTCGAGCTTACTATGAATAATAAGTTTATTGATATTTTATAGTAAGAGGGTAGATTTTTTTTATCGAAAAAATAGTAAAGAATTTTGTATAGTTAATGTGGTGCCTGCCGTTATTGCCAAGCTACGTCTGTTCTGGACGGAACATTTCTGCGCATGCCTGACAGCGCAAAATTTGTCGGAGCTAGACTGACTTTAGACCAGGGCTACCCCCCAACCTTTTCTCTGCTGGTTCACATACATATGTTAGTTTTTTCACGCGGGCTTGCAATATGAGGATTAATGAAGGAGGGGAGGGGGAAAAGAAATGTTTAAGACCAAGATAACATAAAAAATTTAAAATGTGGAAATTTGATCAAAAAATATTCAAACTCCTCTACTTTGCTTTTTTTAATTATTATTTTTTTTACATTTTTTGTTTTTGTAAATGAATTTTTCTAAATGGGAAGCATTTAAGAATCACTCCTTTACAATTTCTGCATCAGTAAACGGTTTCATATGATTACCAATAATATAACAAATTTCTTAGGGTGCCTTTGTTACCACTGCGACATTACCACTGATAAAGCACTTTTTTGCTGTTGTAAAGATTATTCAGAGAAACCTATATTTATCACCTCTTGAAAGAGATCCTCAAGGAAAAGTGCCATTGAACAATTCTTGTTTAATGGTATTTTTTAAATACAACACTTTCGTGACAAATCAAACAATTACTGATCAACGCTTATTTTTCACTGCCGAATAGTCAACTTCACAATTGTCGTGAAACAACCTATTTTCTTCGAATGTTTTTCGCTTGAAAGATACGAAGGATAGTTTAAAATTAGTTCCACTCATAAAATGGTCGCTACTCCACTGTTGTCTATAATCACTAATCAGAAAAAAAACTATCAACTCGCATCCGTACGACATCGACAGCAAAAATCAAAATCGATACATTTAATTTCTTAACAAAGTATTTCCCATCAAATTTTTATAACTTAATGAACTTTTCAAAGCATTGGGTCATGACCGGGACACTTAAACAGGCCCAGTGGGCCACATGCGGCCCGCGTGCCGCAGGTTGAGTATTGCTGCTTTAGACGCTCGAAGTAAAAGAAGCCATGTGATTCGAAGAAAAACAACGAAGATTCTTCGTGTTTGTTAAGAATTACAAAATATGATACAAATGATGATCTATAATCTGTAAATAATTTTTGTAAATATGTTAATCGCGAGGAATTCAATTCAAAGTGAACTGAAGACGTCTTTGCCTTTCACGGTCATTACTGACATCTGCCACATTAATGTAGATTTTGCGTTTTAAAGTCCAATTTTATGCTAATCTAAAATTCTACTTTTTAAAAATAATTTTGGCATTAAATTCATTTTAAGAATTCTGTGTTACATAAAAAAACTTTTTGTGTGTGTGAAAAAAATTTCATTCAAACCGTATTATAATTTTTTTAAAAAAAAATTACTATATCAATTTTTCTACTGTATCATAGATATTTTTGTTCATGATTTTAAAAATCTGTAGCTTTTAATTTGAGGAACTGGAAGATGAAATTTCGAAGAATGATTTCTGTTTCCTAACTTTTTATCATGAAAAATGAATTGTAAGTGTAAAAAAGTCAATATAATTTAACAAAAAAAAAAAAGAAAAAATTTCATTTGCAAATATTTTTTTCCAAAAAAATTTTATAAAAGAATTTCTGTATCATTTTTCGGTTAATGCTTTAAGGAATACAATTTAATTCTGCATTTCATTTTTGGAAATTTTTTAAAACTTATTACTCAGTAATATGAAAAATAAATCTAAGAAGCACATTAGAATAAAAACTAAATAACAGACTTATTCGACAAACTATTAGAATTTATGATTCTAGAATTAGATAAGTTATAATAATTTTTAGTAGAATTACTTAAATTATTTGAAGGAAATTGTTTCATTGAGTGAAATATTGTGTAATAAAAATAAAAAAAAATTGATAATTTTAACTGAAATGGTATGTAGAAATCTATAAGAGATAACAAATGCAATAAACCTAAAAATATACAATTCTCTAACTCTCTAAGAATAACACATGAAGTTTCATCGAACGATAATACAAATACTTTCAAGCTGTAGATATTTTTATTTAAAAAAAAAGATATGCATTGCGTAAAAACAAAATTCATTATTATTTAAATATAATTTTTAGTTGTCTTAGTTATTTTAAAAGTTATATAGTTATTTTTATAATAATTATTTATTTGTTTTAATTTAATTTTATATTAAAACAAAAGATAAAATTCTCTCAAAGAAAAAAAAGTACAAATTATAAAATAAAAAATTATTTTTTTAAAATTGTCAAATTGAGTCATTTGACCTTTAGAGAAGTTTAAATAAACTATTAAGAGAAATTAAAATAAATTACTTTAAAAATAGAACTACTATAATCAATGTTATTTTTTATACAAAGTAATATGAACATATAATTATTGAAATAACACCGTATCAATTGCGTGGAATGATTATATTTTAATTCAAACTTTGATCAACAACTTTATATTTAATAGTATAGATCAGCTTTATTCCAATAATTATAAAATATTTTATTTTATTACTCAATATTTAATAACTTTCTTTGCTTTTGGTAATAATTAAAACAATATTTTCTTATCGATTTTTCTGAAAATTTTATAATACTTTATTACACAAAAATCAAGAATAACTCCCTTTGAATATTTTCAAATTATATTTGAAAAAGATTTAATTTTATAAGAAAAATTAAACATTCACAAAACATTGATTCTAAAATATTTATTTATCTAGACATGTTTTAAAGTTTCTGCAAACCATAAAAAATAAAGATAGATATTTTTCTAAAAAAATTATGTGTTGTAAACTAAAATTATTTTTTAAATATTATAAGCAAATCTCTTTTTCACTTTATCATCATTTATTCCAACGGGAAAAAATATTATAAAATAATAATAAACATTATGAAACATTATAGAAATGATATTCGATTTTGATAACATTATTGATATCTTTAATTATTGTTCATCTGTTTCAATATTTTCTTTTTAAATTTAAATATAAATAAAGGCAATTAACTTTACTTTTAGAAGATCCAGGAGAAAAATAACAAATAATTTCTTCTCCTTCATTACTTGATCTTTATTTTTAAATGGAATTAAAAATTTCTTGAGATAATAATTATAATCAAATTAATAAAAATGTAGTTTTTCTTTATATGTTAATTTAGTTATTACACTAAAATTAAAAAAAAAAATCTGAAGAAAAAATTCTATGACTAAACTTGACCACTATTCCCTCAGAATGTGTATTAATGACGATTTCATTACCCATTTTCCAAAGAAAGAAAAATAACCCAATTTTTTATATTAGAGCTGTAATGATTTCACGAAATCGCAAAACCACACTTTCCTTTTTTTTTCCCTCCTAATTTATACGTTCTTTTTATTCTATTATGATAATCTCGTTCCCAAAAACTCATAAAAGAAATCTCTCCAGTAAATCAACTCGCTTCTTTTCATTTTCATGAAAATCCCATCTTGAATTTATGTCTGTGTTTTCCGAAGAAGATGTATCTGGGTGTCACCTGACTCAAAGCTCTTTTTTTTTCTCCCAATTTTGATTTTTTTTCTTTTACTAAGGGATGGTTATGTTAACATTTAGTAGCATCTCAACTACCATTGCTGACAGTATTACAAATATTTATTGTAAAACTGGACGTCAAAATGTGGCTAAGAACCATTCAAAATGCACTGCTTGTTTCGCCAATCCCTCACGCAATGGCTGAGGCTCACGTGTTGTTTCTATTTTGCTTTTTGTCATTTTTACATTGTTAAAAAGATCACGTAACCAGGATATTGAGAGATGCATGTGGGCTATGTATTGCTATGCCTTTCCCAAAAAAGATGAACTGTTTCGTTCTTTTTCTTTTTGTTTAGAAGTTCACTCCTTTTTTTTCTTACATGGGAAAAAGTTAATTGTTTTAAAAGATAAATTAGCTTATTTTAGATGTTGCGCTAAGTATTGGTTTTCCCCTACTGTTTTGGTAGGGATATAAACACTTTAAAAAGGCTTTTTTCTGGTCAGGGTCGTTATTGTTAAACTTCGAATAGAATATGTGCAAGTAAATATCCTTAATCAGCTTTGTTGTTCAATAGTGAAAATAAAAAGCAGTGAAGTCAGTTTTCTTGAATACAAACAATGCCAATTGTTGGGGTTTTTTAATAAAAGAATATTCAATGGGACTTACAGAAGTTTAAAATCATTATTTTTGTAATTGCCGTGAGCTTCTTGAAAAACTATTTATTCATTTTTAATTTAAATGTTCTTGTTCTTAGAGTGGATGACATGTTACTGAAATTTTACACGTTCTCATAAAAAATCTGGGCATTCTCAAATAATAATTAAAAAATGTGTCTATTTCATTTGTTATAAATAACCACAACATTGTTAGTAATATATTATCTCGTTTTCTTCTTTTATTTGTATTTTGAAATAATTCCTGAAATAAAATTAATTGCTGAAATCTTACACCTGAACATAAAACAGAACTCAAGGCAGTAGCTAATTGGCGTCTTTATTCGATAATAATTTCGTTTTATTTTGTGATTCTTAAAATGTGAATAAAACTGTTCCTTTTTAATAAAGTTTTCCTCACACATTTTTAAAGTTTTATAGGGGATAATACCTAGCTCATGGACTCTTACGATTGACGCCATTATATTGTTTGTTACAAAGGTAAATACATTTTTGAAACTGTATTTAAAATAATGGCTTTTATTGCATATCAAAAGCCGCACGGTAGCAAATATAACGGGCTAAATTCATATGATGTCATGGTCACATGATAATTTTAACCACGTGATTCTAGCCAATCAGTTCAAAAACTCATGCGACGCCATAGTCACACGATAAAAGCTATCTTGTATTTCCAGCTAATCAGCCCACACGCTCTGTTGTTGCCAACTTTTGCTCTTTACAGAAACTTTCTCTTAAAAAGTACATATGTATACAAAATGCAAATCTTTTTAAACAAATTCTTTTTTCTTAACATTTAAACATTTTTACCCAATTATGCTATCTGTAATTTTATTTAAGTTTTACAAATAGAACAACTAGAATTAGTTTAATGTCTTTTTTTTTAATTCAACGGAGAACACGTGTGGTTGTTTTTATCATGTGATCTTCATGAATTGAGCCCATTATACGTTCCACCAATAGTGCCGTATTAACAAGGCTTGACCAATTAATTGCACCGTATCAGATAGATTTAACCAATAGCGGCGTATTAGCAAGGAAAAAACAATATCAACTGTTATTAATCAATCGATCAGTATCAATTAAATTTAACCAATAGCTTCATATCAATGAATATTAACCAATAGCCTCATATCAAAGGATATTATCCAATAGCTCCGGGTCAACTAATATTAACCAATAGTATTATATCAAAAATATTTAACCAATAGCTTCATATTAGCAGGGAAAACCAATAACGTCGAGTCAGAGTTCCCGATTAAGGTATCCGACTACGTTCGGAACAATGGGGAAAAAAGTGTGTAAATGCATAATATTTATGATATTTAGTGTCCCTTAGATTAGAAAATGTATATAAAATTGTTTTAAAAATAGCATTACAATAAAAAATTATTTAAGTACAATATTTTGACAAAAAATGAACATAGAATGACCCATTTTCAAAATATTCTCCTTTTGTGAAAAATGCTTCTATTATAATAATATTTTGCTTGAATATAGCTCAGACCTCTGTACAGAGGCTCGAATTTTTGAAATATATAACTTAGAAGTGGGTTTATCCGTGTTTTACGACAACAGAGGGGAGAAATTTTAAGAAAAAAAACGCCAATAATTTTTTCAAATGGTTGTAACTCTGAAAATGATGTGAATTTTTCAAAAATCCTCTTTGAGCCTCTGTACAGAGGTCTGAGCTATATACAGGCAAAATATTATTATAATAGAAGCATTTTTCACAAAAGGAGAACATTTTGAAAAAAAAGATTATTCTAAGTTAATTTTTTGCCGAAATATTGTATTTAAATAATATTTTTGTCAAAATGTCCTTAAAACAATATTATACATGTATTCTAATCTAAGTGACACTCAATATCATGAAAGTTATCCATTTATGCCCTTTTTTAAAATCACGGTTCCGAACGTAGTCGGATACCTTAAGTTGCTACTATATTGAAGTATTTCTGATGTTGGTTGCCCTAGAGTTTGTAATAAAAATTAATTATTTTTGTATTAAGAAAGCTAGATTAAACTCTTTGAGAATATTGAAACTATTTGAGCTTTTGTGTTACACATAAAATGATGTCTAGGTCTTAGCTGTTTTCAGAATTTTCATGCAGTCAAATGTGTCGAGCTTATTCCAGAGCCCTACGTGATGTCGTACACCAGTAGGAATGTACATTCCTACATTCATGTAGGAATATACATTCCACAGTTTTCTAGAACCATTACTTAATCTTAATCTGCTACATTTGGGAAAAAATGAATTTCTTTTGAAAATAACAAATGAACTTTTGATAACGTCAAGCAGTTGAAAGGAAGCAGCTGATATTAGATTATGGAGAAATAATTCATGACCTCTTTTTACTCTTAAAAATGTCGCATGCAACATCATGAGAAATTCTCCAAAGTTTCTACCAAAAAAAAAGTTTTAGTTTTATCAGCATGTCTCTACCTTCTCTCTCTCTCTCTCTTTTTTAACTTTGTATTTTAATTTTAAAATGCGCGTACATAAAAGCCATTAATATAACTGCATTAATAAAAATTTGGTAAACTTTTCTCGTTATCTCGTTTCCCGGATTCGATTCTTCTAAGTTTGACAATCTTTTTTTTATTATCAAGGGTATAAATTTTTCTTCAAATCACGATTTTATATTAAAGGGCAAAATCGCTCAAAAGAAACCTTAATTCTGTAGCTGAAATATGCTCACCATCAATCTTTAGAATTGTTTTGTGGAAAATAAATGCCTGATTATGAGCAAAATACATTAATATAATTGCCATAAAAATTTGCGCACCAAGAAATAACTGTGGGATCGTAACAAAACTTGACATGAAGGAGCATGTCGGGCAGACATGCAAATGATTAGAAATGCAGCGTGATTGCGCAATGCGTAATGCCACTAGAGGGCATTGAGCTTCATTCTCTTTGGAGTATCAAACAGGTAAGCAGAGCTTGTTTCAGCGCGC
>BMAV01017808.1:23082-49096 GCA_019973955.1 Trichonephila inaurata madagascariensis | reverse complement strand
AAACTCAAAAATAAACCCAAACTAAGATGAGAAAACTCAAAAATAAAAATATAAGTAAGGAAATATGTGTGCTGTTTAGTTGCATAATCTTTTGTGGCTACTAGATAATAAGCGTAGTTTTTTTTACAACGGTTTGGACAACAGCTGTTAGAGGTACAGACAAGAATTATAAAATAATTGGATTCCCCAGAGTAATCCTACATTATGGCAGTGCACAATGCTGCCTAATGTTTGGTCAAAACGAGAATTTTTTTATACATTTTGGTAGACAAAATGCAATTTATATTAAGCCACTTATGGTCACACTGTGAAGGGCTCATCGCGTTTTCCACTAAAAACTCCCTTTGGGTTCTTTGGGGCCGAAGAAGGCAAATTCTTTCCAACCAAATCCAGAAGCGAAGTGTAAGTATGCAAATTAGGAACCTTTTAAATAGCAGAAGTTTAACGTAAGCGTATCACCTATTGGGAAGTGATTATGCTGGTCAGAGTTTAGGAGCGTATACTGAAGTCAGTTAAGTACGCCGTTGTTCTGGTGTGAAGCAGTCCATGACAGAACTATCAAGTCAAGGTGGATACTATTCCACGCGAGATCAAGAAAAGATATTTAGGATCCGAGAGGATTATTATTAACCAAGAGATTAAGGTAGGATAATTCTGTTGTTTATTAGGAACTGTGTATCAGTTGAGATTAAGATTAGGCAGGAATATAGTGATTAAGGGGTCTCAGGGGTGTTAAATTTTTCTAGAGGTCTGAAAATATAAACAATTTTCAAACAGGTATAATTCATTTAAAATTAAATTTAATGATTCGAATCTTTTGCACATTATTTATAAAAGAATGGGGCTTCAGAAAAGTATAAAATGTTTAAAATATAATCATAATTTTAAAAATCATAAGCATATGAAAATTCTATGATAAATATTAAGTATTTTTTGTGTTGCGCACGCTATTTTCAAAAATAGTAGCATCTGATGTATAAAAATTTATAGAATTATAAAATGCATCATACTCTTTAAGCCGTGCCTAATTTTAGTATTATATGTCTTTTGTATTTCAAAATATTTGTAAAACATTGCAATTTTTTAAATATTTTTAAAAAATGTATATTTTTTATTTATTAAAATATGTAAGTTATTAATCTATTTATATAAAATTAGCTACAGTGTAATGAGAATACATTTAACTTTATTATTCAACTTATAGCTAGTAATTAAAGCTACTATTTTAGAAAATAGCGTGCGCAACGCAAAAAATACTTAATATTTATCATAGAATTTTCATATGCTTATGAATTTTAAAATTATGATTATATTTTAAACATTTTATACTTTTCTGAAGCCCCATTCTTTTATAAATAATGTGTAAAAGATTCGAATTATTTAATTTAAATTTAAAAGAATTATACCTGTTTGAAAATTGTTTATATTTTCAGACTTCCAGAAAAATTTAACACCCCTGAGACACCTTAAAGCTGCGCTTATTTGGTAATACGTATTGTGTGTTTTCTCACCTCAGATCCGCTAAGTTAAAATATAAATATTATCATTGTTAGTGTTTAAGATAAGACCTTAATAAAGATATATTAAGATCATGGCAACGCCTGGTTCTTCATTCACTCCCACACCTCTAGGTCACGAAGATAACTTAGAAGTAAGGCATTACCCACGGGCAAATACTTTACAACATGCACAGTTATAGAACTGTAATAGAAATCATGTTAGATTAAATGAGTTTTTGAAAATGGTGGACTTTTTAAAACCGTGTAACTTCAAATTCATGTAAAAAAAAGAGTTATAAGTGTACTTCTCTAATATTCCACTTGAAAAACGACTTAAAATTGTTAGATATAGAAATAAAGATTAATCATGAAATTTTGTCGATTTCAATTCGAAGATTCTTATAAAGTGTTTTATATCGCTTAACATCATTTTATTTTTATGTATTATTTGAAAAACAGAAATCGAATGTTTTTTTTATGAAATTATAATTATTTTTATTTTTTCCTAAAGATATAGAAACACAAAAAGTACTCAAAAATGTGTATTCATTAATATAAAAGCACATAACTTCAAACAATTCATATTTTTTTTAAAAAAAAAACGAAAAATACTTACAGAAACTTTCTAGTATATATGTGTTTGTTTAATGTAGAATTAAAAATGCACATCGAGATATCTATTAACCGGGGTGTTTGGAAGATTAATTCGATTAACTGTAATAAAGGGTATAAATTCAACATTTACACACAGAAACAAGTTCATAAAAATGAAAAAAAATTGTACAGATAAATTTTGAGCGTCAAAAAATACATTTTGATATAATATTTATTTTTTATTTTTACTAGGGAAATTTTATTGACAACACTGTCTTGATAAATATATAAACCGTATTATGCTGCATCCAGATAAACAAACAAAACAAAAAGCTGTTAACAAATAATAAAAATTCACTTATTTGTTTCTTTTAAAATCAAAATTTATGTTACGATCCCTGTTTGTAATAATTTCAAATCAAAATGTATAAAATAATTCACATTTGTAAATTTTCAAAGCAAAAGCTTTAGAATTCACTGAGTGGTTATAAATCTCTTTGTCTTACTAAGGAGTTTTTTCTCAGCCGTCTTCATTTATCTCATGTTATTCTTTAATAGACTATCTTCAAAGTTACTTTATAAAATAGAAACCAACAATTTTTTTTAAAAAACACAATCGGATAACAATATTAACATTTCTATTACTTTTGATATTCCTTAATAAAATAATTTGAATAGAGTGAATGGAAGACTAAAGAGCTCCTTATTTCTAGTTATAAAGAGAACAAAGATTAGGTGCTTGAGTTCCTTTTTCTGAGCTTCATTAAGTTGAAATGAAGTTTATCCTTGAAATTTCTTGAACTATCATATTATCCGAAGGTTAAGTTTAAGCAGACAGACGCGCGTCGCCTTCTGACACTTCATACTGTGTAAATCAATAAAGAATTAGTATAAATTTAACAATTGACACATGTAACTAAGGGAAGAATTTTTCTTTAAAATGATGTTGTTAATTTTCATCGTTTACTTCAAATAACTTTTCTCTTTCTCTCTCGTATTGTTGTTGCTCACGCCCCCGTCTGACATAGTCACATCGAGGCCCACGAAATTCATCGTGGCAATTGGCTAGATGTACGCCTGTCGTCGGCCTTTAGCCTTGAGCACCATACAGGTGACAGTACGATTTAGCTCGGTGAAATTCCCGAAGGGACGATAGAACATTACGATAGATGGCGCCACCATCTATCTCCACCTCCACAATTTAGGCATGGAACTGAAGGGAAATTTTCTCCAGTTCCCTGCACTCGTGATTCAGCCCACAAGACTTTCGGACTCGCTGATTTAACGAGCACGTACTCCGTGTGTACTCGGAGGGTATTTGGCGGTACAGGCATCGAACCCAGGCCTTCCGGTCCGGAGTCCGGTGCTCTAACCACTAGGCTACCCACGGCCCCGGCACTGTTTTTTCATCAAAAAAACAGAAACTCTCTCGTACATATAAGGACCAAGAACGTAGCTACCACCGTATCAGTTGTATCAACGATACGTGGGCCCCAGTTCAGGGGCCCCAACACGTGTAAGCAAAAATTCGCCAACTGTTAAGAGGCCCAAAAGAGGGCCCCCAAGGAATCTTCGATACGGGATCCACTCAGAATTAGCTACGACACTGATATGGACTCTTTATAGCAAGGGCCAATTGGGTCGGGGTTCTGAGGGGCCTAGTCTTTTTCTTGACTCGGCCTCAATAAGATAACGATCCGAATAATTTTAATGGTCAAACGCTATTTCCTGAAATATTTCTCGAGAATCTAGGAATTTCAAACTCTATGTTAACTGGCAACAGTGGCAAATAGGACGGTCGTCCGTGTCTGACACAAGCCCTACAACCATACACGATCATTATTCATTTCATTGAAATGTGGCAGTCGAATTGTCCCTTGGTTTGTGAGATTGTGAGTCATGCACATTTATTTGTCATGGGTTATCGTTTGTATGAGTATTTATAAAATTGTTTGTGTCCATCACTCTAACAACGCTGTAAATTTTTTATTCAAATTTTTGTGATCATTTATTGTAAAAATTGCTAAAATAAAACAGTGCATGACGAAGTTCCAAGTAAGAAAAGTTTTTTAACTTTGCATTTCGAATTATTTTTTTATCAGAAATAATTTTAATATGTTTAATAATTTAAAGGAATTCGTAAAATATGCTATTAGAAGTTTTTTAATGTTAATTTAATGAGAATGCACATCTAAGCAAAACATCTAAATCATTGAAAATAATTTTAAAAATTAAATGAGGTTTATATAAGTTTCTAATTTTATATATTACTGTGTGTTTAATTTAGATTTAATTTTTATGATGAAATAAGTAAGCAATATTTTTATTTTTATCCCTTCACAGCTTGTTTTAATTCGTCCTACATGCATATGTATTTCCAAATGTGATAAGAATTTAATTATATTTTTAATTAGAAGCTCTAAAGATATCCAATAATGCTTTATCAATTAATTAATTCTAATTGGAAACGTGTAAGACTTTATCACTAGATTCTTGAATTACTCATTTGGTTAAACATTGGATTAAAATTCTTAAGGGAAAACACGCAATCATTTTATTTTGATATAAAAATGTTCTATTCTATTTTTTTATCACGGCGCGTTTACTGAAAAGTGACGAATCCCATAATCAATATTATAATATCTCTTCGGATATGTTTTTATCTGGTGGACGTTAGCACAATATCATAATTTATTTAAATTAATTACTTTGCCATTATATAAGAGTATTCATATTAAGTAAACACGTTTATATTTCATTCAAATCAATGGAATTTTTTATATCATTGAAGCAAAAACTCAAAAACATAAAAAGCTAAATTATATTTATTACTATACCACGTTATCTCCTTCTTAGGTGTTTTATTAAATTTGTAGATAAAAAACTTCAAGCATTTTTTTTCAGGAAATTCGTAATTTATTTTTCGTATTCTACGTACATTTGCTATCGAATATCATATAGAAAAATCATACAAATTGTGCGGTTGTAATTGTAATAAAATAGAACACGAAGTGAATAGAAGTCAGTGAAAAGATTACAAATCAATGTGATAATCCAGGAATTAGCAGTAAATTGTTTGAAAATATATCAATAGGTAACAGCACAACCTATAACTTGTGACGTCTCTCGCGTTCTTCTTCTAACATAACTCCTAAGTTCTTTGACGGCCACGATTAATGGCAAAACTTTTCCAACCCAATACCAAGAAGAGAAACAGAACGAATATGCAAATGGGATATACTTTAAAAGGATAGAAGGTTTGAGATAGGACGGCAAGCCTAGAGATAACTTAGTGTGGAATTGTTCGGAATAAATGTTAGACGTCCTACAGCTCTGGAAGAAGGATACGCTCATCGTCATTAATTATAAGAAAGATTAAGAAAGCCTGAGTATTCTCACCTACAAATAACATAATAGGAATATCTTCAACCTAGGAAGGAAGGTGACTCTATAAAAGGTAATATTTTGTATAGGAAGTTAGATTAGACAGTTAAATTAATATAATTAAGATAAGTGATCTAGTTGTGCGATCTGACTTGAATATTCAGTTTAATTGGTAGCTTATTCTCACTTAAAGAAAGTTGTTATTTAGAATTAAGTAATTTAAGTTATTCTTAATAAAAGTTGTGTTAAGAATCCAAAATGTCTCATCTTTTAGATAATCCCACACCTCTAGCTTACGCGGATCCCGTAAGACATGGCTTTCGCAGGATGGCTATGTCTCAAACTGTATCATGTTCTTTTCGAATTTTTGAACATGCATTGGAGAATTTCTGAAGAGTGTGGCGGTATCTACATAAGCCAGAAACAGCCTCCAAACAGGAGTGATCACTTTTGTTTAGTGGTATGTTACGTGCTTACGAATCCAAAGGTCGCGGGTTCTATCCTCCGACATTGGTGACACTAGCATTAAAGAAAAACGCAAAACCTTCTGATCTGTCGGGGCGTCATCTACCCGCAAAAAGAGCAATGAAAAGTCGTCAGACCCACTTGACGCCGCAACCAAAAGCGTCAGACTAATCTGATGCAACAGTAACAACTCCCACGCTCACCATAACAACAAATATCTCGTTCGTTCGCCTACCCACCGACTCACTGATGGGCAAGTACTGTGGCATTATCTAAATAAGCCAGTAACAGCCTCCGGACAGGAGTGAATCCTTTTGTCTAGTGGTATATTATGAGCTTACGAATCCATAAGTCATGGTTTCTAATCTCCGACAAAGACTAAGAGCCAAAAGTTGTTATGGTACTGCTGACAGTATTTTCGGATTTTCAAGAGGTTTTAGTGTTTATTTCCTCAAATGAGTTGCTACCTCATATTGTATCATAAAGGCAAAGTGTTTCCCTAGCAATCCGATGATCCGAAGAATCAAAGAAATCTTATTACGTTATGACGATACCACTCAATTAATCTACGAGAACATTTTTAAAAAAATCGGTGGCTTCTTCCATACATTCATCTTATATCTCAGACTTAACTCCAAGCGATTATCCTCTGTTTAATCGGTTTACATTGTACCTAAACGTTTCGTGACATGCTGAAAAAGAGGTACCATAAGTTTCTGAGGCAGCAACTCAGATTTTAATGCAGGAAGTATTGGAAAACGCATAAAGATGGGATAAATGCCTAAATGCAAATAGCAATTGTTGAATAAAATTAGCAGGGCTGATCCTAGTAGGTGTGCAGCCCGTGAACCGCACATGGATGTCAAATCAAGAGACGGCCGCATATAATTTCATCAATCAAGCCAAATTTGTTACGAATTTCTCAAAATAAAACTTATAATAAGTCGAATAAATATGCTGAATTTTAAACAGTCATCGAAAAATCAAAATAGGGCCCGATTTCCCGATAGAATAGCATAGTTTAAGAAAAATAGAATGTGTGTTAGTGTACAGTGTGTTGGTCCATTGCCCATTCATGTCTAGTCTTTATACACATCCATACGATAGCAAAATTCGTGGCAGAGCCTACAATATCGCAATAAAAAAGTTTTTTTTTATTTATCGGTCATACACTGGCGGCGTACTGTGGATCGATGCTTGACAAAGGCGTCTCAAAAATGATTTTTACGAAAGTTACTTTACGAAAATATCTAAAATAGAGGAAAGAAGTGATTTTCGTGTCTATTTACATTTTTATTAATGTTTTACTTTTTACTCTGATACAGGTAGATGAGCTTATAACGCTAAGTATTAGTCAAAATATGAAAAATCCTCTAGAGGGCCGGCACATTAGGTCTTTGCACGCGGGGGGCCGACACCCTAGGATCGGTCCTGAAAATAAGGTAATGTTTTGAAAAAGAATAATGATATATTTTATGATCTGGAGAACTGTTATCGTTAATATATTTAGAACATTCTCTGATGATGAAAAAATAGTACTTTTACCATTCATAAATAACATTTTTACCATTAGAATTTTAGAACTTTTCTGTCAGTCTTTTCTGTTGGATTTTATATTCAAGATAAAAAAATATTTACCTTATGCTACCGTAATAATAAACTACTATAAATCCCCCCCTTTCTTGTCGCCTTTACCATCCTCAAAAAAGAATAATTCCAAAACTGTCTATCCAGACAATTTATAAAACAATTTGCTAGCAAAAGCGTATTATTAGCAATATTCATATATTGATTTTTAAAAGTACCAACTGCTACCAACTTTTTACTGTATTGTAATACTTTTAACTACACTGTCAATTAACATGTTGCGTTTGGGATGTAATAAATGAAAAAATACATTAAAAAGCTTAAAAAAAGTATTTTCGTAAGTTTATCTTAACACCTTTACACAGTGCATCTCAAAGTTTCAATATTGGCGAAACAATATTCAATCATAGTTTTCATCGAGCCCCCCTCATACAATAACAATGTGTTGAATTCAATAATACTACATTTTGATGCTAAAACTACCATCCGACTTTAACCTCTGAAGTGTCATTGGCGTATATAAACATCTCGCTCAGACAAAGCTTTAATTTCCCCGGACGTATATATACGCATTTCAGAAATATGATCTTTTCTGTCCACCGCTATCCATAAAATTATTCCGAAGGCTTTGGAATGCAATAAAAGGACCTGACAATGGAAAAGGATTGACGAGGATTTACTTATTTCAGATTATTTGCTTCTTTATTTCTCCCCTTCCCCCTCCAATACATCACATACGCACACCTAAGTGGAAAACGGTTGACATTGGGAAATAAATCGCGTAACTTTTAATCGGCAGTTAAAGGATTATTTATAAACCGTACAAAATTATCAAGATAAGTGTTAATATTTGTATATAATTTTATATGTGACAATCCCATGGTGTCAGAGGTAATTATTAAACTTGTTCTTAACTTAGTATTGTTAAGGCTACACGGTACCCTTTTTCAAAAAAAATTTTTGGAGACAGTTACTGTAAAAATAATTGATGCTTTATATTTAGATTATGTTATTAAGCTGATACTGTAAGTAAAAAGTCAGTTTAACCAGCCATTATTTTATAATATTAAAAAATTAGTAATTTTTGAAGTTTTTTCAAACTTTTATCAAATACTCAATTTTTAAAACCCTTTAGAGTCATTTTAAGTTATTTATGTTTCTTAGGTTATTGCAAACAAAAGTTAGTATGGATTTGAAAATCTATTACCTTGTTGATTTTTAATAATTATTTTTCTAGAAAAACTTGGAAAAACACGAAAATTTTTAAAATATCAACTTTAACATTTTTTAGAAAAATAACTACAGATCTCAGCCCTAAATCCATACTAACTTATATAGAACATACGTTTGGGAGTGTATACAAAAAAAATTCAAGGTTCCATCTTGAACAGGAAAGCTTTAGGGATTAGAAAACGCTTGTACCTTCAAAATTTAAAGTCTGAGAAAAACGCATTTAAAGTTTGTAAAGTCATAAAACAAAAACTTAAAATGCCCGTATAGCTCTAATTTTTAATATGCTATTTTTCAATGTATGTTCTGCATTAAAACATTATTTTAATTTAATATGATAGAAAATAATATTTTTAATTCAAAATATATTTTTGCATAATACTGATAGCATTTGTTTTAAGCCATCAATTTATTCAGCTTTATCTTAACCTAATATTTCCTCAAAATTTTTGAAACACTAAGCATTTATGTGTAAAATAATAATGATACTAACTTAAACTAAAATAGTCAGGTTTGCTCATAAAATTTAATTTTTTTCAGTTTTAAATTGGGGCAGTTTAGGAAGTTTTAGCTCTTGTCGTACGACTTTAAAATATTAATATATAGTACTACAATATGTTTAGTATAATGTAGTTTGGTGCATTAAGGAAATATTCAGATATATCTGCAATTCAGAATACTTGTATTCGGAAGTCTAATTGTAGAATCAGCCGAGGACTTAGTTTTAGATATATCATTTTCAGTAGTATTTTATCTCTTCAAAATATTGTTTTTCATAGCAACCTGAGAACGCATTTGCTATGGCATTTTCTCTACAGGAAAAAATTAATGATAAAACTTTTAAGTTATATAAACTATTTTTAAAGCAAAAATTGGCCATGAAATTAATCTTAATTAATTAACTATGAGAACTCAAAAAACTTAAAACATATGCAAGCAGAAATGATTTTAGTAATGAAAATTGGAATTAATAACCATTTCAAACTAAAAGTTAAAAAATATTTTTAATTAATTCAATTTAAGAGTGGAAAAATGCGTTAAACAGAAACCGAAACTAAAACTATAGCTCATAAAACTTCAAATATCTTAAAAACTAACTTGCTAACAGATCTGAAATTTCGTGGCAAGATTCTCAATGGTATGGGCCACTAGAAAATGCAAAAAAAAATGTTTCGGTAAAAAAGAAATTTTTAGGGTACTGTGTAGTCTTAAATTAATTATAAAATATATTGTGTAGCACACTAATACATTTATAAGTGTAATATATCAGTGTAAATGTGTATTTTATTTTTTCTTATGTCAGAATGTATTTTGCTGGTTTATTTTCAGTAAATTAATAATTTTTTTTAAATAATCTTTTGTTTACGACTTTTCCATATGCTCCCACCCCCCTCGTAGTGTTGTCACGACTCCCAAGGAAGGCACGCCAAAAAGTTTGAGAAAGCGTTTGTATTATTCAATCGGAAAAAAAAGAGAAAATTTCTATTAAGATCACAAGTTTTCGATTTAATCTAAACCCTTACGCCAGGGCTCTTTAGTTTGATGGCAAATGTTATTACACAGCTCTTCGATAACCAAAATACCCTTATTACAAATATTATACATCTAACATACTCTAGCTATCCATCAACTTCAAAGTATTAATAAAAAAATACATTAAAAACCATCATTTTTCCACCATAAAACCCTATCATTGGGGTACACTATACTTGCAATCACAATTAAAGGGTACATGAAAAACCGTAGAACCCCTATTTATTTTTACCAGAAGCCAAAAAGCTACTTTTTAAAATCTGAATGCATCTCTTATCAATCTAACTACTATTATTTGTTGTGTTTTCGAAAAACTGGACAGCCTTCCACAGAACTTTGAACTCTATCGGTCATTTTCGTGTCATTGGACACCACTAAGCTTGTCATAAAACCCTTGTCCTCTGGAAACGACAAGTACAATGGACAGAGATAAATCGACCTCCGAGCGATCCGAGGTTGTTTTGAGTGGCACTGTTATTCATCTTGTGGCCATTTTAATAGCCCTAATCGATTTCTTTTACATTGATAAATGACCAGAAGCATTAAAAAACGCTTAAGTGGTTCGATGAAGGATGTATTTAAAATTGGATACTAATAAGGAAGATTATAATTTGTTCAGAGAAATTAAACGGGTATTTTCGAGAAATTTAATGTGTTATTGAATTATGTGAAATAATGATAAATTGACTTTCGCGTCCTATTAAAAAACGATTTTATTTTAAAGCGGATGAAATAGAGTGATTAGATTTCAGAAAGCTGAATGAGTGTTATTTTGTTTGTTTTTTTTGTTTGTTTTTTTTGTTTGCGGAATAAAAATATTTTTGTGTACCTCAACATGAGGCTTCTGAAAATTAAGAGGGTTTGTCACAATGGTTATCCACTAGAAAAACGTAGTAAAAAAATGTTTAAAAAAAGAGAAAATGCCCCCCCACACCAAAAAAAAAAAGAAAAAAAAGAAAAGTATGGTAAAAGAAAAAAAAATGACTAAAAAAAGAAAATTTTAAAATAAGTTTTGAAAGCCTATGTGTATAAAAATAGAATAAAAAATAAGTAAATGACAGTTTTATTAAAATTCGACTAAATAGGACCGTTTCTTCCTAGTAATATTATGTTAAAATATTTTTTAGGGATTGAGCTTGATTTATAAAAAGCAATTCACTTAGCTTATTACCTCACATTAATTTAATCATTAAGACCATTTTTTTGGTGGGAAATGTACAGGGTGTCCGGGTTTAAAATATCTAAAAATTATGGCTTATTATTGCGGAACTACCCATCAGGATGTAAAAAACTGTTCATCCGTGGATTGGAAAACCCTCCGAGAATATTTGGGTCTCGTCCGATTGGCCGCAAGTGTGCGCATTATTCGGCAATCGCAGATGATAAACTTGTTACACTGACTTCATTAGTAAAGATGTGAACGCCACAGCAAAAGGTGCAGTGGGTACTTTGTTAACGGAATTTAAATCAGCCGCGCATTTCTTGAATTCAATAAAAACTCTTTGCTGTCATTTTGCACTTGATAAATTAATACTTTGTTTCTATGACAGCAGAATTTAAACTAGAGGCTGGGTCATTGATGAAAGTAAATTGAAACTACCCCACAACTAAGGAAAAAGGTGAAATATTTTTTGTATGTGTGTTTGATAGAGATTAATATAATATCAAAAGACAAAAATGAGTTTTAATATTTTGATTAATTTTCCACATTTTAAATGTCCAATATTGGCCTTGGTCATGTAATGTTGCGGCCCGCGGGAAATATTTGCTATACATGTGTGGCCCGGCGGAAAAAAAGGGTGATTACATCTGGACTAGACTAAAAAATTATCAGAGGGTTTTCCAATCCACGGATGAACAGTTTATTACATTCTAGTTCCGAAATAACAAGCCATAATTTTTGGATACTTTAAGCCTGGACACTCTGTATTTCCCACCGCCTAATGGGGCTATTCAAATGTAGGACATCTTACGTTTTGCATTTCTTTTTATATCAAATTGCATGATATTTAAATATATATATATATACAATTTGTAAATATAAAAATCTACAAAAAAAAATTATAAGTTAGAAATATTTTGTTTTCAAAATTTTAAAATTTATATACATATTACTTTCGATGAAATTTTTGGAAACAGAAATCATCAACACATAGTGGGGCTTTGCAAATTGTGTAAACTATCTAGTTCTCGTGTGTTTCAGTTCAGCATAAACAGCAACATATATATGCTTTTGTCAAGTTGGCATATGGTCCTCAACTTTCGTCAAACGCATGCCATTTGGAACAGTTTTCTTTCAGCTTAGGAAGCTTATAGGTTGTTTGTTGTTGTTGTGGCTAATGCCATCTGTCTGACGTAGTCAGATTGAGGTCCACAAAATTCATCGTGGCAAGGGGCTAAAAGTACACCTGTCGTTGACCTTGACCTTGAGCACCAGTGACAGAACGAATTAGCTCGGCAAAATTCCCCGAAGGAACGATAGATGGCGACACCACCTATCTCCACCTCCCCAATTTAGGCATGGAACTGAAGGGGAGGGAAATATTCTCCAGTCCCCTGCACTCGGGATTCAGCCCTCAAGACTTCGGACCCACTGATTTAAGGAGCAAGTACTCCGTGTGTACTCGGAGGGTATTTGGTGGCATCGGGCATCGAACACAGGCCTTCCGGTCTGGAGTTTGAAGCTCTAATCACTAGGCTACCCACGGCCCTATTATAGATTGTTCTTTGCGGTAACGAATTGAAAATCCAGAAGTCAGTTGTCGTGCTAACCGAAATGTTAGGTGAGAAAATAGCTTCCCCATAATATGTAAAACTTAATGAAGTTGGTGAGAAGTATGTGCATATACCATACGGCCTTATAACGATTTAATTGCTAGATTTCGAGTTTTAAAAGTGTCTTATATATAAAAAGAAACTCTTATTTTACACTAATGCAATGAGTTATTCTCAATCATTTCACAGAAATTATTCATAGTAAAACTATAACTAACTATTACGAAAATTGTTAATATGAAATAAATTTTAATAAATAGATTATATAATTTTTTTTTTATCATAGAACGTACTTTTTGCGGATATTTTGGTTCATATTGGAGATGAGTAACCAAAAAAGTGCTGTTTAAAGGCAGCTACCCTGACATTTTTGAATGCATTTCCGAGCACAGTGGCTTAAAAGAATGGTTATATGTTTTTAAAAAATGTTAAGTTAAAAGAGCTGAAGCGCAATTTTTATGCTAAAAAAATTAAAGATTTGTTGGCTTATGAGGGAATGACTCCTCCCCCGCCTTTTGCGTAAACCACTGGTTTAAGCCAGTTTCAAACACAAAAGAAAAAAAAATAACAGAAAAGTGCCTACATTAGTGTATAAGTTATGTTGTAATAAATGAAATATAGCATGTATTTCTTATTTAGTTCCTACTATTAGCTCACACTCTCTCTCTATTTTTTTTTTATCTTCGTGGGATTTTCAATCGTTAATAAAATACATTTTAAAGCGCTCAATTGAGCTGAAATTTTATGTACATGATTTTTTTGGATGACAATACAGTAATTTAATTATAATTAATAAAAATTAGTTGATTAAAACTAATTATTCAAAGAATTACAAATACAGCCATGTTGGTATCCTTTTTTGCGACTTAGCGACCCTTTTGGCGACTTGTGTCAAAACATGAAAAGGTTTTTTTCCACATTTTAAAGCACTCGTTTGAGCTGCAATTTTCTATACATGATTATTTTGGGTGACAATATGATAGTTTAATTATAATTAATTGAAATTAATTGACTGAAACTAATTATTTAAAGAATTACAGATACAGCCACATTGGTTTCATTTTTAGCGACTCGGGTCAAAACTTTAAAAGATTTTTTTTCTCATGTTTTAAGACATTCAGTTGAACTGAAATTTTATAGACACGATTGTTTTGGATGACAATACGATACTTAAATGATAATGAATAAAAATGAATTACCACTTAATGTTGTGATTCTGTCCTATGTATATACATATTCATATTAATTGTAACTATTTAATAAAAAGTAGCTAAAATAAAATATTTGTTTGTTGATCTAAGTAGGAATTGACTTAATTTTTATATATATATTACTTGTTTTTATTTTAATTCATAAGTTAAAATACCAATCCAAAATAAATTTTTTAATTACATATAAATGCAGATTTTTTGAAATAGATACTAATATTAATTTTAATTTATTGGTTTGAGTCTCTCATTTAAATAGACGTAAAAGCTAACTCTTAACATTAAAATAATAACAGCATTTACTAGGCTGAGGCAATACTGTTAAAACTTGTACCGAGGATCAGATCAAACTAGGTTTTTCAGAACCCTCTCTGCACGTATGCATTGTCTAATGTACTGCAAAGAGAAAAAAATTCCATCATTTAACGTAATAATAATGTGATTACTAATTTATTAAATTTACTTGAAATGTATGATTGTGTAAAATCACTTCAAAACATTATAGATCGTCTTTAAACACATTTAAGGTTATTTTATATACGTAGGTCTTTTTTTGTCCCACATTTAGTCATTATTATATGGATTCTGATTATTATATACGTGAGTGAAAGAGGGCATTTTTTCAAGAACTTCTATTGATTTTCCTGTTTTCGTTTCTCTCGAAGGGTATTAGGGAAACTAATTCCTCCGTATCCTGTGGGGGTGTCTTAGAATATCCGTTTTCCGGTTCGTTCCGTGAAACTTGAGATAACATTTCCAACAAAATATCTTTTGCTAAGATATTGGAAAACAACCCTTTTCTGTTAATCTACTGTTTCCTTTGCTTCTATAAAAATAGAAAATCATTTCAAAATTTTTAAAAAATGTATTCAAATCATTTTATGATCTATTTAAGGCTGTCTTCGGTTAATGTTAAAGAATAGGACCAGAATTTGAAACATTTTTTCAGATATAAAAGAAATTATAAACATTAATACGATATTCTGGATTTACTATCCTTTAGAGAGCAGAATTTTTTTTTATCATATTACCTGTTTTTAACCGAGTTGCTTCATTTTTTCTGGTATAAAATGTGTTTCGCATTTTTTCTCCTATACTGTAATGTTAAATGGGCTATGCCTTCATGTATTAAAACAAAAACAAAAAAAGAAAGTATTCATGGAATATTTTGGCATTTTTAAAAGCACTATTGTTAACAGAGAGGTATGAGTTATAATATTGCAAATTTCCATAGAAGAGGCATTTTTTCTGACTGAAAATGTGCTTCGCGATTAGTTCAAGCTCTCTTACTTTTACCGAAGACAGCCTTAAAATAATAAAGAAAAAATCCTTCTAAGATCAATTTGTTAAATTTTAAATTCTGAAACACACATTTCTCATCAACTCAGGAAACAGTAAAATTCAGTAACCAGTGAATTACATAGAATCTTCATTTTCAATATGATTAAAAATACAGATGTCTAATATTCATTGGTTAAAGAATTTTATATCCTCCGTTATACTTTGTATCTGTGTATTTTTGTTCCATTTGTTACTTTAGACACTCACTATATGAACAACTAAGGATCAGTGCCGATTTAAGATAATTTCGGGCCCTGAGTGCACAAGATCTAAGGCCCGCTTGGCACAGAAATTTCTTGAAATTTCTTACCAGAAACTTGATTAAGTCCAGATTATCCGGGCCCAGGGCCCCTGGGCACCCACCCCAAGCGCCTAATGGATAAACCGGCACATATACTAATCTTTACACTTTATAAATATATAGCATAATATTTCATTAACAATTACTTATGATTTACATTGTAGTAAATTAAAAAAAAAAGTTAAATTCCTTACACACTTAGCAGACATTATCAAATGTTGTTGTTGTCGTGTGTTTTTATCCTGGGATACATATGAAATACGAGTTGAAGAACAGAAACATAGAATACAAACAGAAGAATATATAGAAATTTTTATTACAAATGATGATTCCAGCATATAACAGAAGGGGTGCGCTGCTTTCCATTCGAGACGGGAATCCATCACAGGCATAAGTCCGACTTCTTTCACGATGAAGATACAACCATGCCTTAATCAGGATTGGAACCCGATTGATTGAGTGATTGAATATTAACGTCGCACTATTCAGCTACACGAGGGCTTTTGGCGACGGACCACGTAATTTTGAACCATGGTCAAGTAACGTGGACGACACCTGAGCTGGCACCCCCTCTCCTAACTACCACACCACACCAACGGGAGGACGTTTCAGCTCTCGACAGATTTAACGTGCATCGCTGCCCTACACGGCGGGTCTTTAGTGGTACTGGACTCGAACTCGTGGCAAGGCAAGCCACGATCCGATACCTATACCACTCGGCTACCGTGGCCGATTGGAACCCGAACCTACTCGGTTACAAGCCAAGGGTCACATCCACCATACTGGTTGAGTGGCATCAAATGCTGTTAACTCATTAAATATTAAATTCCTTGCTGTTTAAGAGAACCGCAACTTAGATGTAATTATTATGTACGATATTTACCAGCAAAAGTAATAAAAAAACTAATTACTTCATTAAAGTTTGGCAAAAAAATTTTCTAAGTTTTTTTAAAAATTTATTTTTTACCTTCAGTTTTACTTAGATTAAATTTTATTTTTTTACAAGCCTTTTGAAAAGCGTTTTTACTTTTAAAGAATATAGCATACAGACATAAAAGGATTAGTTTAAATTATATGAGAAATAATGGCGTCTAAACGTTTTTTTTTAAAAAAAAATCGTTTGTGACGTGTCCCAAAATCGCAAAGAACGATTATTTTCAGTAGGGTATAAAAAGAAAAAAAATAATGAATTTCCAACATTTAATTTAGAAGAGGCTGTTGTAATAATAATAAATTTGAAAGTTTTCATACACTCAGCAAAAATAAAGCAATTAACTGTAAGATAAATTAATTTAAAAATAAAACCATTCTAAAAGGGGTGAAATTCGTTACTAGTTCAAAATTCATTACTGAAGATTTTAAATTTTGCAAATTTACGTCGGGTATTTAATTACGCTAAAAATATAACATGCGCCTATACATCAAACTACTACGCATTACTTTTGAACAAAATTTTCAAGCAATGTTTTTAACCTTGTGTGTCGGCAAGATCAAAAGAGACAAACGAGGTTAAAGATATAGAACAGGGTCTGGGAAAAGGACATTAAATTAAAACTTGTTCTCAGGCACAACATAATTATAAAATTTTAAAATATCAAGTCGTTTTTATGCAAGATTTATATATATATATATTCGTTTCAAAGAATTTAAAGTAATAATTAATATCTGTCTTTAATAGACAGTCTCAACTTCTACCTAAACTTAAATTAGGTAGAAAATGCGTTAAAAAAGAAAAATATATATATTTATATGTCTTGCACTGCAGCGGAATGGTTTTCTTTACTAATGATTATTATCTATATCAAGGATGTCCAACACGCGGCCCACCAGTACGTAAGTTGCGGCCCACCGACTCTTCTTAAAAAAATCTTAAATATCAGGTTTTTTAAAGTTTTCTCATTTTGAAATTTATTTAAGGGGAAATTTATATATATATATATATAAATCTACAATGTATTTGCCTGTTACCTGTTCTTGTTTTAAAATAAATCCTTTTTGATACTAAAAATGTCCTTTCGATTAAAATAGATTTATATTTTATCAAACAGTTACATTTAATTTTTCTATAATAAATTACTTTTTTAATAAATTCCGAATTGCATTATGCATATTCTTTACTATGGATAGTACATGATTCTCTGTGTTGCGGCTTTCATTTCTCCTCCTGCTTTTCTGTTTGGAATGCCCAAAAAGCAAGAGGGGAAGTCAGAGATGTTTTTGAAAGTTTTTAAAAAAATATTCAGGACGATTAAGATAAAGGGCAACGTATACTTAATCGTTTGCGCGAATATGACAGCACTATCAAATTTCAACAAGGAGCAACGAAAGATCAATTAAAACGGAACACCGTAATATTCAAGAAAATGGCAACTGTAATATTTTAATCATTATTTGATCATTGCATTATTATATTATACAAACATTATTATATTACCTATGTCTGCATACATGAAAAATAATGAAAGCAATAATAATAATTCATTCTGTTTTAAATTTTCACTCAATAAATGTTTGTAAGAGGTCCAAGTCTGATACAAAGGTACTTATTTTTATGCGCTGCCTGCGAGATTATAATGTTTTTCCTAAGTGACCCGCGAGGTCATTTGGGTTGGATACCCCTGATCTATGTTACTGATGTTTTTATGGTTATATTGACGAGGCATGTTCTTGAGGACATATATTAATTTCACACTTAGACACTTAATTACGACTCAAATACGAAGCAAAAGCGACATCGTACAAATAAGACACACGTGCATTTTACATGACGAGGACAAGAAGCGGGCGAATTTCCAGAGAATGTCGACTTTTATATGAAACACAAACCGGAAGTTCCAAAACTCATATAACTTCCATGGACGGATCTTGTGTGATGGCTGGACAAATATCTTACGAGGTTATTACGTTACCAGTGCCGGTTTATCCACTGGACGTTTGGGGCGGGTGCCCAGGGGCACAGAGAAGCTGGACTTAATTAGGTTTTCTGGTAATAAATTTTGATCCGGCAGTGCCAAGGGGGCCAGTAGATCTTCTGCGCCCAGGGCCCGAAATTAACTTAAACTGGAACTGTACATAAGGAATAACTGAAAAAACGTTGAGTATATAATTTTTGAAATGTTAAAGTTACGATTAAATCTCGTTACACGAATAAGCTAACAGTTAATTATTTCCGTGGAAGTCCTGAAGGGTACAGACCATTACAAATTAAAAAGCTTTTAAGATGAGATGTGAATTATTACATATATAATACTTGCATAGTAAAATTACTAATTGAAAACTGAATCCAATCAACAAAAAAGTAAGACATTTTGTTATTCTAGAAAATGAGAAATCCTAGTAGTGATAAAAAATAAATAAATATAAATTCAAAAGGAATCCCTCTTTTAAATTAACATATCATGGCTTAGGATTGAGCTGTAAGGTTAAACATGTTTTAAGGCGATACTATTTTGCTTTTATTTTGTTAAAAATTACAGATAAATATATATATATATATATATATATATATATGAGTGTAATAATGCTCTATTTAAAATTTTTGTGAAGGATTTTCTTTAATTCATGAGGGTCTTGAACCCTTGAAGACTGTGTGATACTTTATTCTTTTCTTTTACCCGACTTACGGAGAATACAGTTTTGTCCGTAGTTTTATCTCAAAGAGCATCACACTGACGTATTTTATGGCGAGATGATTCAATATTGCATCATCTACCGAATCAAACCAATCAACAGGGTAAAATCCAAACATCATAAGATTAACGAATGTTGGAGAAATTTCAGGTAGGAAAAAATATAAAAACTGAGATCTCTGGAACGAGAAAAAAGAACGCTTTCGTGCTTCGTCAATAGTTTGCGCGTTTTTGTTGGTGCTTTTTCCTATGCATGTCATGCTGCTATGCTGCTCCCTTCCCTGTTCGTCAATAAAAATGTGGAACTGAAATGAATAGATATCTTTAATTACTCGACTGCGACAAGATGAATAAGGGAACGATTATTACTTAACTTACTATTAAGATTTTAAAACTTGATGCGTTTGCATTAAGTATTAAACTCACAATTCTCTGTCAATGATCAATATAAATGTCTACGCCAACGATTAGCAGTAGAAAAATTTATCAAATGATATAAACAAAGTTTTTTACGAAAAAAATTAAAAGTACAGAGCGTACGCATTAAAAAAATTTAATTCCCGTAATTTAATAAACAAGTATATAACTGTTGAATAAATATTTCAGTTACTTATAATAAAAAAATGCTGTATTAAACGCACATAAAAGTGAAGCTTTTGCGAACAAGGATTTTTGCGATGGATAAGATTGATAATAAAAATCGATGACAGCTAAAATCCTTGGGAAAATATTTAAGAGTGCCTGTCCAAGACTCAACCTTGTAAAAGACATAGTTTGCATAGTCCAAAAAGCGTAGATTTTCATTTAATTACGGTACACAGAAAAAAAGTAATCATTTTAAAGCCTTTTTATTTGCTATAAATGGCTGCTGTAATGGTTTATTTGCTGTAATTTTGTTTTTAGTTTTGTTCGCAAAAGTAAATTTTGTTGTGTTTATTAAAAATATGTCAAGTATAATATATATAGCTTAATTGCTATTAGAAATTCAGAAAGATGGTACAAATAAATTACGAAATCTTACTTTCCCATAAATAAAAAATCTAACACTGAAGATGTAAATCTGAATTCAATACAAAGCCCAGTATGCATAAAGCTTATACAAGCTTAGGACTTAACAGCGGGGTTAAAAATTTTTAAACTCTCCCCCTTTTTTTGCTCAATATTGCTGGGGAAAAATCATGAAAAAAAACTATACCATAATGTTTAATTTCATCACATACACATATTATACATGTATTCTTTTTTTGTCTCACTATTTTGTTTTCTTTGCAGCCCTGTAGTATACGCAAATGTAGGGAAGGTGGGTCAGTGGCGTAACATACACCCCCGCATCACGGGGGGTAGGGGCACCAGGGTCCTAGGGGATCCAAAGCCTGACTGCTGCAGAGTACCTACCCTTTGTAAAATCCAACTTAGGGGCCCAAACCCTGACTTTGCAGGAGGTCCAAATGTTCTCCGTCACGCCACTGAAGTTTGTTGTCCTTAAAACCATATGTATCACCACAATCTTAGTTCCTAAGGCTAAGAATTTGCTGTTGCACTACTGAGCCTATCTTATTTTTGATCTATACTATCTCGTTTTATTTCTAGTTATTGCTTTTCTTTATTAGATTTATGGTAAAATTTAGTATAAGATTCAGACACACGCACAGAAACGCACACGCACGCACATGCAGTATATATATAAGTACCCTTTTTAAATCTAAAGATCACTATGATTTTATGGTGTAGAAAGTAAGCTATAGTATTAAGTGTACAGTGAGATTTAAAAAAAAAATATTTAATGTCATATTTTATGTTATCTAAAGGATAATACAGAATAACTTTTTGTTATTTCTTACCTGGGGTTCAGGGAAGAGGAAAATATCAAGAATTTAATGAAATATTTCTTTTAAAAACTATTTTTTTTTTATTTGAGAACGGTTCTAAATTGTTATTCCAAACATGATTTCTCTGTCTAGAATCCATCTATCAAATTAAATAAACCTACTAATTTATGATATGATCTACGCTATAATTATCAGTAAGCAAAATTTTCAAATATTTTTGTCTTTGACCCGTAAAATGTTTTGTGTGGTTCCTACATTCTGACCGCGGAAGAATATTGTGATAAACTGAGATAGGCGTGCATCTGCTTTCAAAACAAAACCCAACATCTAAGGCATTTAAACATTTATTTTCCCTTATTGACATAAAACGCTATGCACGCGTTAAACACATGTAGTTATAGTGATAAGAGTTAAGTTTTACTAAAGAAACCTAGACACTTACATAATACACCATGCAATTACGCGTGTACTTTTTTCCTATCTCTTCAAACAACACAATGCTGGACACGATATTATTTCTGTCAAAAAACACATTCCGTAAAGCACCTTTCCCATCCATAGAATTTACGAGTGAGGAAAAACCCAGCATCCCTACAGAAAAAAAAATAATAAAGGAACGAACTAAACATATCAAAATCATCTACGTGCCTAAAAACACTCCTTGACGTGAAAAAAAAAGAACACTCCTTTTGTAAGCATATATAAAAAACTTTGGACCAGCACAGAGAGAGAAGATATTTTGGGTGGATAGTCTAAAACTACTTTTGCCATTTGGCAAACCTTTGACCTCCAAGAGCCACCATCAGGAGAATATAAAGGAAGCAGGAAAGGTAGGTAAAATCGTTTGCCGAAAAGGAAAGGGAGAGAGGAACTGTTTTTAATAGAACAAATCCCATCACGTGCTGTTGTTACAGGACAGTCGCAGGTCCAATTAGGACTTGGGTGTTGTCGTCGACAATGAAACGTCGTCGTTGCGCAAAAAAGGTTTTTATCTCGGGCATCAAAGGGCTGAGGAGGGCCCGAAAACTGGGGCCACGCCCTGGCTCGGGCCCTCAGGCAGTTGTCGTCCAGGCGCCAGTTATTAAAAGCCCGGAATGAATGGATTACAGGATGGATTCTTCTCGGAATCATGTGGTGTGAGCGATCTGCTTGAGAGAAAGGTGGTTGTGCAACTTTGGATTTTTGTTCTGTTGGGGATGTGGGGGGTGGGGAAGGTGATGTCGTTATTGGAGGATTATATGAAGTTAATCCTCGACGGAGAAATCTTAATTGATATAAAAGAGTTTTGTAATAAGTTTTGATGGACGAGATAGTCTAGCAACAATGTAACTACACATTAGTTGCTTTTTTAAAAAACAGTAGTGGCCAGTTAGCTAAGTAACAGAGAATTTTTCATTAACTCCTTGCCTGTGACGCCCGAACTCAGTTTGGTCAACACAAATGCGCGATTTTGGAATGCCCGATCTGTGTTCGAGCAAGAGAAGAATCGTTGTTTCAATTCCGTGAAAAACGAACTCTCAGTTCGTCCAATGTCTAATATGCAATTTACCGTTTTCCTCATAGATCGCGAAAAGTTTGACATTTTAGCGCCATTTGTTGGACTTTTGTAATGTTGCAGTTCGTATGTACCATACAGTAAAGGATATGTAAAATTCAAAGGAATCTGAGGGACATAAAATTCATGACATTTAATGTAAATAATTGGATTGTTTTAGTTTATTACACATTATTAGTTTATTACATTAATATATTGTTGTATTAGTTTATTATATTTATCTCTTGAAAATTATGTCATTTGATTTATTTTGCTATAATTTGTGCAAAAATCTCTGCAATCCATTAGCATTTCCCATATGTGTGTAAATATTAAATATAGTAATTATTTAGTTTAAATTTTTTTTAAAAAAATTATTTCAAACATTTTGATGACAAAGACGAACAAAATTAAAGAGAAAAAAAATACATTTTTGGCACGTTTTACTCAAATATATTCCACAGGCAAGGGGTTAACTCACCATTGGCTTTTGACCAACTTAACGAAACACATATACAGTAAGGTGGATGGCGGTTATATGGAGAAAAAAATTATTATTAATTGAGACCTCCCTGTGTGCGGAAAAGATGTTCTATGGTATGAAGATTAGGAGAATAATAATTTTGAAAATTATTTCAAAATTTAATAATTCCTCAAAGGGGTTGAACTTTTAAAAAAAAAATCTTGAAAAATGTCTTAAATTTGGTTAAAAGGTTTCTGGCTGAAAATAAAATTGTTTTTCTACAACAAAAATAACCAAAAGCGATGATTATTGATAAGTGAGTGGTATACTAAGTACATTTCTACATTTTTTAATCTCAACTCTCTCCTCTTAGCACCATCAAATCAGTCCGATCTTACCTTATTCCCGTCTTCCGCTTTATCCTGCACTGATCAGTCCGATCTTAACTTATTCCCGTCTTCCGCTTTATCGCGCACTGTTATTCCGACAGTAGGTTTTTTTTAAAAAAAGAAATTCAGTACTAAAGAAAAAAGCCGTTAAATGCACCTGATATGTTTTTTTCCCCTGCAAATTATTTGGAAGGTATCCTCTCATCGCAATAAATGTTAATAAATATTAAAGCGCCTATTTTTCTATAATAAAAATTACTGACTTTTTACCGTAAAAAGAAAAGTTCAAATACCTAAACTTTATTCCCTTTGGGGCAGTGCATAACAAAAAAAATTAATTAATTTTATTTCCCCTTTTATCTCTGTATACTAGAAAACATCTAGTTAGGTCAATATTCTGAAAAGAAAGAAATTTCAGTTCTCCCTAATATACAGGATGTATTAATCAATTTTTTGCAGAGAAAATTATCGAAATTGATACAACAGTGAAATAATTGTCTCCAAAAGTATTCTTTATGGAAGGTAATCATCAAAAAATTTACCACCAATGTCGTTTATTGAGTAGAAATAATTAAATAATTACATTAAACTCTTTTTTGCTTTATAGTAAAATAGTTGCAAAGATCTGAAGCATTCTCGCGAAGTGGTGTGACTCTGTTACATAATCTTCTTTTCAATTAACAAATACTTTAATTTCAGAAAATCTTTTAAGCACTGTGAATGGTCACTGCAGCTCAATGAGATCAAGGTCGTCAATTTCTACGCTGGTGATACTCAGATTGCAGTCTCGATTCTTTATCAGTGGCGTATTCAGGCCTATCTTATGGGGAGGGGGAACATTCTAAAAAACACAAAAACGGAGGCATGTAGAAGTAATCTTTTTGATAAAAATTACGCAAATATGTTGGTCTATGGGTGATTGAACTTTCAAACCCCACCCTTGCGTACGTCATGGGTCTTGAACCTGCTAAAGACCCATTGTACAAAATGATGAGAACTACACGCGTTAAATGAAAAGGAAATTCAAAGCTCTAATTTTGGAGTGGTGTAAAAGCTAGAAGAGAATAATATTAGCCCAAGTGTGTGTGTCATCTTGATTACTTGATGTGGCCGTGGTAGCCTAGGCAATTATGGCCACGAACTCGTGGCTGGAGTGTCGCGGGTTCGAGTCCTGGTGCCACTAAAGATCCGCCGTGTAGAGGAATTGATACACGTTAAATCTGTCGAGGCTCAATGTCCTCCCGTTGGTGTATTTTTGTAAAGAAAGGATGGTACGCGTCACACACCTACACAGCTCAGATGTCGTCCTCGTCACTTGACTATGGTTCAAAATTTCAAGGTACGCCCCCAATACCCCTCGTGTTGCTTTCTAGTGGGATATTAATAAGCACTAACCCACTCATTACTTGATTGAGGTTCATTATTATTTAATCCGATGCTATAGTTCTTGAGTCACTCTAACGCAGCCTCAGTTTTTAATTTAGCCCAAAGGTTCCCAAACTTTTATGCCTCATAGACCCCTTGCCATGTTTTTCGGTGTGGGGTAGATCCCTGTTTAATTAATATTGAATTTTTGCAAATTTATCAACTTAAATGTCTTTTTGACAGCTAGTACTAGTACTTTAAAAGAATTAAACTTATAACTAATGAAGTATAGAGTTAAAAATTTAAAAAGCATATGTTAATTAATTAAATTAAAAATTAATTAATATATAAAATAACTGTTAAATAAAATAACCAAACAACACACAATTGATTTTAATGGGAGGGATGAATCTGGCGCTACAATAACAAATTTTCAACATTTAGTATCTTAAATCTCCTCTGTTAGTAGTGTCCAGTTTCTTTTTTCTTTTCTTTCTTTTTTTTTTGGCAACTGCGCTGAAACTCCTTACTAGGAAAAATAATTAAAAACACTTCCTCACGATATTCCATAATTCGAGACAAATAACAGGTTTGCGCCTTTCTAAAGCCAAAATTGCTGGCATCCGTTTCTAAACTTTAAAATCTTCATTGGTGCATATCACGATCAGTTCCTGTTGTCACGTGACATTTTTTTTCAATATGACCATATAAATTCATTGCCTACTGTGGTATTACCATAGTCAAAACATTCTGAAACCTGGCTTCAAAATCTGAAGAAAAGGCAGTTAAATGTTGAACGTAGGTTAAAACGTGCTGACAGATTGTCTGGATTAATTTGAGCAAATTCCGGACCTCCAGTATTGTACTTCTTTAGTTTAACTCTGGAAA
>BMAV01017808.1:0-22982 GCA_019973955.1 Trichonephila inaurata madagascariensis | reverse complement strand
TTAAATCCAAAATTGCTGGCATCCGTTTCTAAACTTTAAAATCTTCATTGGTGCATATCACGATCAGTTCCTGCTGTCGTATGACATTTTTCTTTCAATATGACCATACAAATTCATTGCCTACTGTGGTATTACCATAGTCAAAGTATTCTCAAATCTGGTTTCAAAATCTGAATAAAAGGCAGTTAAATGTTAAACATAGGTTAAAATGTGCTGACAGATTGTCTGGGTTAATTTGAGAAAATTCCGGACCTCCAGTATTATACTTCTTTAGTTTAACTCTGGAAAGAAACGTTGAAATGGTTCCTGTTTTAAAAAAATTTATGCTGTTACCTTGTAAGGGCAAATTAACCTCATCAAGTTTAATAAATAATTCTGCTAAATAAGTAAAATTTGATTTCCACTTGATTAAATTTTCTTTTAAAATTAAAGTCACGGTCTAGTTTAATGAGAGCCAATATCACATAGACCTCCACTTACACCTCATTGACCCCCAAATTATTTTTTTTTGCTGACGTGGACCCCTTACAGGTCATCATAGACCCCCTTGGGGTCTGTATAGACCACTTTGGGAATCACTGATTTAGCCTGGAAGTACTTTTGTTTTTAGATACATTAATTTAAACATGGTTTAATATTGTTTGTTTTATTTTGAACGCGGTTGTTTCTGTCTCGGTTTCTCCTTTTTCTATTTCTGAAAAATAGTTTATGTTATATAAAACATTTAATATCAAATAATCAAAAAGCTTTTAATGCACACACATTGCCTTTTCCCTTATACCAAGAATTAAAATAAAAATTCACCAAAAAGGACGTAAAAAATACGAAAATTCAAAGCTTGAAATAAGCCTTGAACGAAAAATCCAGATAAATTTTAACTTCATAAATTTTATTGCAAATTTTATCCTGTTAAATACCTTTCGACATCAAGGAAAAAATATTTGTAGAAAAAGAATTCAGAAAATTTAAGTATTCCTATTTTGGTTGCGAATGTAAAGACACTCTTGGTTATGCAAAAGATTCATGTTGATCTTTACGCCTTCTCAAATTACCCAGAGTTCTTAAGGTATAATGAATGTACAAAATCAGTAGGAGTTGGAATGCAATTAGGCGTCAAATTCCACCAGTTTTGGTAGAAAATGAGCTAGAGAAAATAATCGAAATATGATCTAAGAAAAAAAAAATTAAATTAAACATCGTCATTTTAATCATTCAGACTTAAAGCCATTTTAAACCATTAATTACCAGTAAAATCCTTTTTAAATTCGTTAGGCTTAAGTTTATTCTTCATTTTGAATACGAAAAAAAAAAGAAAAGAAAAAGAAATGGTAATCGTCTGCGGTTTTAATTTCTTATTTCGAACAAAGATTATCATTTTTATTTGATTGCAATAAATTTCGAAAAAAAATGGTTATTTTCAAAATAATGTTTTAAAGTTGAGGATTATATTATTCTTCATTCCAAAACTTGGAAAGTTGACAATCAGAACAATATAGAAAACGTAGAAAATGATCTAAAGAAAATAATCGCAATATTATCTAAAAAAAGCCAAACTAAAATTAAACATTGTGATTCTAATCCTTCAAATTTATTGCCAATTTGAACCATTAATTAAAAATACAAATATTTTAAAATTCTTTAAACTTCCGTTCATCCACCATTTTGAATTTAAAAAAAACCAGAAATTATTATTTACTTGCGTAAAATTCAATTACACATACAAATTAAACATCTTCAATCTTTTAAATTAAAAATATATTCAAGAAACAGTAATTTTTTAGGTTAAAATTTGAATTTAGTAAAAAAAAAGGCTATAGATGTGTGTGAGAGTGAAATGTGGAACCTATTTTAAGAAAAAAAAATGAGTAAATTGAAACAGAAGGTAATAGAGGTAAGTAACATAAGTAAGGAAAAATATAACTCTTTGTTAACAAGTAAAGTCAAAATATAATACAAGTATCTGTATGTCAAAAGAATGAGTTAATTTGTGTCTTGTTCTACACTATTCGCGCGATAAGGTATTTTCCACAATTTTAACGGATAATTGGCGAGGATATTGGAATTTTTTCCTTTATTCTTGATTTCTATTTTAGAAGATGCCTAACCCTATATATTTCCTGACTGTTTTTTGAATTCTACAGATGATTTTGATTCCAACTGCTAAAAGTTAAACATACTTTTCCAATTAAAAAAAAATTAAATGCGTTAATCTATTTTAGACACATTGTTCCAAATATACATATGATAGAATGTAGCACATATGAGAGCACTTAGTTATAAATAATTTAGCATTCGAATTTTTAAACTTTGAATTACTGAATGGCAACAGTTTCATAAAATATGGTTACAATAATTCTGTAAATATTATTTTGAATATGTAAACAAGTATAGTATAAATTTCATTTCTTTTTCCACTTTAGACAAGCAAATATTTTCACACTTTATCCGTATAAAAATATTGTAGAATAAAATAAAAATTTCGCATAAATACCGTAATATGTATCATAATCTGTGCGATTTATTTTATTCAGGTTGCGTTTAGGTTTTATTTGTCTAGTTGTAAGCCAACAAAAAAGGCAATTCAATAATTTCATATAAGACTGTTTTTTCAATTCGTACTATTAGCTCACATTTCTATATATTTATTTATTTATTTATCTTAGTGGAATTTCGAATCGTTAATAAAATACATTTTAAAGCGCTCCATTGAGCTGAAATTTTATACACATGATTATTTTGGATGACAATACAGTTATTTAATTGTAATTAATAAAAATTAATTGATTAAAACTAATTATTCAAAGAATTACAAATGCAGCCACGTTGGCATCCTTTTTGGCGACTTGCGTCAAAACTTGAAGATTTTTTTTCTCACGTTTTAAAGCATTCAATTGAACTGAAATTTATATACACGATTGTGTTTTGGATAACAATACAATACTTTAATGATAATTAATAAAAATCAATTACCACTTAATGTTGTGATTCTGTCATATGTATTAATTGAACTATTTAATAAAAAGTAGCTAAAGAGTAAAATTTTTCTTTGTTGATCTAAGTAGGAATAGTCTTAAAAAAATATTTTTTTATATTACTTGTTTATTTATAATAGTGTAATTCTTTAAGCACTTAAAATATTGCGCTGTAAAATATGTTAATTTACAACAAACGTTAATAAAGTTAGCCATGATAGGAAAAAAATTGTTTTTACTCTTTTACCGAGACAAATCTTTATATAATAACATTATGAAGCCAAGATCAGGTATAAATGTATGAGATGTCTGCCTTTTTATATTTACTTACCTTTATAATAAAATAATTTTCAAATATATCTTTAACTTGAGTACATTTTTAACAACATATTTTACACATTATCTTTATTTTTTTTTCTGTAATTCTATAAACCATAGACTCCCGAAATGGTTCCTATGGTCTCCTGGGGATCTTTTTGATTTTTGAGGGGTTGCATGGAAAATTAAAATTAATTTCTAGGTGCGGGGACAAGGTTGGGGGTCCGAGAAAACCTCAATATAAAGTGAAATGTTTGTAATCCATTTCCATTATTATAAAAGAAAGAATAAATTAGGGTTGATTTTCATAAATTAAAAGAAATAATAAAGTTAAAATTAAAAATTTTAAAATAAATTTTTTTAGATAGGTACATGAAGTATAAGCACTGGCAAGAGTCGCACTTTGTAAATAGAGTCGATCGCGGCTGCGGCTGTCTATGTAGGTTTAAATCCCGCCGCTACTTGAACTTCTCTGAAATACGGCAGCATGAAAGAGTCGTACAAATAATCGACAGTTTTGCCTTGCGCATAATCCTGATATGTGAAGTGAATGTAACATATTTTTGTTTGTTCTGCAATATTATTCTACGTATTGTTATGAAGATAACCATCTCATTGGTTCACCTATCTTAAGGGGATGGTGGACCTTCACAATGTCAAATTTAGGTCAAAATTGCGATTGCGATTTTGTATACTGATAATATAGTCCTTATATTTCATAGAATAATTCTGTCAAAGAATTTTGTCATTTTGATTAATAATAAAAATTACTGAATTATTATTTTTTATTATACTCAAATAAATGTTTAAAATGCATTTTTCTTAGTTCGTAAATTTTCCCTTTTCATTGTTACGTAAAATGCTCCTTGCGTTCCAAATTACGTCATATCTCTTTTTTCACAACTTATGAAAGATTATATAATTCAAATATTTATGCATTAGTTTTCTAAAATATTTAACGGATATTATTTTTTGCTATTTTGAATACCTTGAATGTGGTTGATAATTGGTGAAATATTTCATATAGTATTGAAAATTTAACTTTTTTTCATTAAATTTTATTCTGAATTTAAAATCCATGCACAGATATATTTTGTTGTAGTTCATCTATACATAAAACAAAAATTATGTACTTATCTTAAAAACTAATGCGCAAGGAACAATTTTTAAAAATAGTTTTAAAAATTATTTTAAAAAAATCAGCTTATAATAGATTTTAAAAAAAATATATTTAAATATTCTGACACATAATAATCATTTATTATACTGATTCCATTTTCAACTCTAATTAAGCTAACAATTTAAGAAATTAGTTTTAATGGTCCCCCGTCCCCTTAATGAAGAAAAACGTGTTTCTACATTTGAATGTATAAAAGTTATAATTTGAATAAGTACTGCTTCCGATATCACAATGTTATAGTTATACTTTTTTTTTCTACTATACGAGGCATGATTCAAAAGTTCCCAGTCTGAGTCTGAAACGTGCAAATTGTTTGCAGTAGAGCGACTACGATAGCATTTCTATGTCACTGTATTCTTCCCTTTTTCTAAAAAAGTTTGTCCCAAATCAGCTAATCGGTGGCGTGCCACAGTGTCATATTTTGTAGGTGGATGCATTTTGTAAACTTGTGAGTTCTTTTCGGAATTGTGAAAAAAAATAATTGCTGTCAGGATTTTGTCCCTCTGTTTTATTTCATTCCTTCTATGGGACACCTCATAAGAAAAAGAAAATATTAAGATGATAGAAGATTGCAATCCATCGTCCGGCCGTCTTTCTTCCTTCGATCACGTTTTTCTCCCCTCCGGTTTTTTCGCTACCACTCTCCTTTCTGCCCTGGTTCGGTCTCGTCCGGTCTGGTCTCCCTCGTCGTTGCCAGGTCCTCCTCTATATATAGTGGGCTCGCTGCCAGATCTCTTGTGTATGGTTCGACCTGTTGCCAGGTGCAGGCAGTAGATCCTTACACATTTAGTAGCCGGTGATTGACAGAAACTGCGTTTGCTGAGCAGAGAATAATACCAAATTTTGTGTTCGCTTGGAAAAGAGTGTTACGAAGACGAACGAAATGCTGAAACATGTTTAAGGCAGTGATACATTATCGCGAACGCAAGTTTTTGAACGGCATCGACGTTTCAGAGAAGGCGGGGAAAGTGTCAAAGACGACAAATGCTCTGGAGGTCCATAGACTTGCCGAACCGCTGAAAACATTGAAAAGTTTTCTGCAGTGGTACGAAGAACATGCTTCATACAACGACGGGCTGAAAAGGAAAACAATTGTTTTGCCACATCTTTCTTACTCCCCTGATTTCGCTCTTTGAAACTTCAGAATATTTCTTGAGATAGCAAATCACTTGCAGGATCGTCAATTTCAATCTGCAGAAGAAGTTAAAAGTGCATCGCAGGCTGAATTAAAGGACATGGCTAAAAATGGATTCCAGAAATGTTTCGATGACCTTTACAAGAGATGCCAAAAGTGTGGTGTTGCTCAAGTGTCTTATTTCGAAGAAGGATGTGTTTCAGCAGTTTAATTGGTAATATTTTTTAAGTTATGGACTCAGTCCTGGAAACTTTTGAATCCTACTACGTAGAATTAGAAAGAGTTTTCTTTTTGAGAGAAGGGTTCATGGCCTCCGAGGGAAGTTACCCTAGTTTTGAGGTTCAAAAGGGGGTTCGTGGGCACAGTAAGCTTGGGAACTACTGTTATAAATAAACGCGCAACTTTTAGAGAAAATTTTTAAAAAAAGAAATATTTTGATTTGATATGTAAGAAAACCGAATTATGATTAAATTTATGTTATTCAAACAAAGTTACTACTAAATGCAAAGTTTATTCATTACGTAAAATAAATAGCTTTCAGAATATCTAATTTAATTACGCACAGAGTTTTGTTGTTAGTCTCTTCATATATCACTCCTTTAAGTACCCTTGACCCGGTAATGCTTACAAGAAAATAATCAAAATAAGTAACATGAAAATAAAAATAAAAAAATTAGTGGATAGATAATTATTATTCTTCACTGTGTTTCATCAGATAGTATCTCTGAACAAAATGCCGTGTTCATATTTTATGTAAATAATAAAAATTCATTTTGCTACGAAGTATCATTTTGCTTGCTAAAAAAATAAGTAAGTCTTAGAACTAAGTATGCTGTATATTATTCATTTGAGATATAAAGGATTCGTTTTGTAATTTATGGTACAATTTTAAATTTGATATTTCGATAAGGAATTGGATTATGGTTGATGTTTGATAAGACAAATTTTTTTTAAAAAAAAAGGAACGCAAGAAAAATTTTAGCTGGCGGCATTTTGGGCGTGGAGGAATAAATGTTTATAAATTTAATCTCGAGGATAAAGGAATTATTTATGTAAAGATTTTAATCTCTTTAGAGGATTATATTTCATCGCGCGCGCAATTATTACAAAAAATAAGAAATTCAACTTTTTCACATAAAATAATTCACTTTGAAACGTTCTTTTAATGGTTTCCAACTAATAAAAATAAAATATTTTAATTAAAACAAATTTTTTTTCTCAAATGATTTTTTTTTCTTTTTTACGAGTAATTTTTCGTACTACATACCGTAAAATCCGGCGTATAACCCGCACTTTTAACACAAAAAATAAGATAAAAATTTACGGGTTCGTGTTATACGCTGGGTATAAAAATGCTGGCTTTAAAAATAAAGATATGAGCATGTTTTTCTAGAAATATGCTGTTTTTTCAGAATCCTGAGGATTACCTCGAATAAATGGCTTTAAAAAATAATAGCATTGCTAACGTGCATTGCAAGTTTCTTCATAAAAAGAGGGGTGCGCGTTATACGGCGAATATACCTTAAAGTTAAAAAATGCAGCTTGAAATTAGAGGTGCGCGTTATATGCCGGATTTTACGGTACACAGGATTTGGGGAGGAGGGGGGAGGGGTCCGGACGAGGCCCCACCCCCTTTCTGTGCTCCACTGGTGTCAACGAACTATTTTGTTGACAATGAGTCGGTGGTGAGCACAACATAGCGCTCATGCAACATATCACACAACTCATTCTGTGTCATTTATTTTCCCTCGTGTTCATTTATTTAAATGTTTTATATAAATCTTATTTCATATCGAATGCATATTCTTTTGAGTAGGCGGCTTTGTTTTGTTTTATGTTGACTAACTACGTTTGTGT
Organism: Trichonephila inaurata madagascariensis; assembly: GCA_019973955.1. Classification (NCBI taxonomy): domain Eukaryota; kingdom Metazoa; phylum Arthropoda; class Arachnida; order Araneae; family Nephilidae; genus Trichonephila; species Trichonephila inaurata. The sequence goes on along the minus strand of BMAV01017808.1, from coordinate 15,520 downwards.
GGAGCCGTGATCTTTTGTTGTGGCTAATGCCACCTGTCTGACGTAGTCAGAACGAGGCCCACGAAACTCATCACAGCAAGGGGCTAGAAGTACGCCTATCGTTGGCCTAGGCCTTGAGCACCATACTGGTGACAGTACGAATTTGCTTGGCGAAATTCCCCGAAGGGACGATAGATGGTGACACCCCCTATCTCCACCTCCCCAATTTTGCCATGGGACTGGAGGGGAGGGAAACATTCTCCAATCCCCTATACTCGTGATTCAGCTTACAAGATTTCGGACCCACTGATTTAACGAGCACGTGCTCCGTGTGTACTCGGAGGGTATTTGGTGGCATCAAGCATCGAACCCAGGCCTTCCGGTCTGGAGCCCGATGCTCTAACCACCAGACTACCCACGGCCCACGCCGTGATCTTTTAAAACGTGCAGATGAATAATTTTTTGATATTTTGTGTCCCTTGAGTTAAGATGATAAAATTGTTAAATTCATAAAATTGTTTTAAGAATATCATTAAAATAAAAATTTGTAAATGCAATTTTTTTTGGCAAAAAATGAAGAAAAAATGACTTATTTTCAAAACTCATTCTCCTTTAATGGAAAATGTTTCTGTAATAATAATATTTTCCCTACTATATATCTGGTACAGAGTCTGAACTAGGGTTTCTGAAATGTATAATTTAGGATTGGATTTATTCATATTTCGGTATATCAGAGTGGTGGTATATCAATGGTTATTATTTGAATCGATCGTAACTCTCAAAATAAGATTCTTCAAAATCTTAGTTTAGGATCTGTAGAGAAGTGTTAACTGTATATAAAGGAAACTATATTTTATTATTACAGAAGTATTTTCCATAAAAGGAGTATGTTTTGAAAATATATCATTCGGTCTTCATTTTTTGCCAAAATATCACGTTTAAATAATTTTTAATTATAATAATATTTTCGAAAAATTTTATATATATGCATAATTTAATTCAGGTGACTCTAAATATCTCAAAAATATTATTCATTTATACGTTTTTTTCTTCAAAATAACGGTTCCAAATGTAGTTGGATACCTTAATATAGCTCTCGAAAAAATTCATTAAATACAAATTCACAATGCCCAGATATTTAAAAAAAAAAAGGGAATGATCTGAAATTAAATCATTGCTACAAATATACAAAATTTTATGTTTTATTATACAGTAAAACCTGTTTTTGTACAGTCCTTTTTTATACAATTTTATTTTTGTAAGATTTGTTTTGTACAATTTTTTTGTATGATCTTTTTTTTTATGGAGTATAAGAATTGAAACGGCTTAGGCGCCACTTTAATGTTTTCTATCAATGTACGAATATACACTCCAAGACGCTATGCTCATTAGTTATAAGCAGTCACTTGACAATGTACGTTCAATGGGCTCAATTCGTGTGACGTCATAGTCACATGATAGTGAAAGCCACGTGATTCTAACCAATCAATTCAAAAACTCATGCGACGTCATAGTCACACGATAAAAACTATCTAGTGTTTCCAGCCAATCAGTTCACGCGCTCCGGTGTTGCCAAGTTTTGCTCTTTGCAGAAACTTTCTCTTAAAAAGTATATATGTATACAAAATGCATTAAATTTGAAAGTATAAACATAAAATATGATTTTTTTTAATTTAAAAAAATCTTTTTGAAGAATTTTTTCCCCCTAACATTTAAACATCTTTACCCAAGTATGAAATTTGAAATTTTATCTGAGTTTTACAAATAGAGCAACAAGTACAATTAGTTTAATGTTTGTTTTGTGAATTCAATAGAAAACACTTGTTTGTTTTTATCATGTGACTTCATGAATTGAGCCTATTGCTTTCTCTCAACGCACTAGCAGCGCTCTCTTCATTGAAAATGAAACTTTCAATGAAAGTGACATTATCATTGATTTGACAGATTATGAAGACGGACAGGAAAAACCGGATTCTTTGAGAGCGGATAAAATACATTCAAGGATCCAACTTTCCGGCAAATCGGAAAAGCATTTTCTTAAAATAGATGCCAATTCCGAAAGGAGTTTGAAATTCCAAAAAGAGCTTCGATCTTGCATATTTAAATATCGTGACTTTCACAAGCAACTGTCTAACCGACCATCGTAGCAATAACTTATCACTGACTTTCGTGGTGCCAAAAGATAAATCAATTGGAATTGTATTTTCCAGCGATGAAAGTGATTTTGAAATAATTCATCGCTGGAAGATAAGTCCTTTGGATAACGACGAGCAGCAGTGAATTATGTTATGTGCATTTTGAAAGCTTCTTTATGTATACAATGAGAAATGAAATGTTTTAAAAATATTTTCGTGCATAATTTATCTATTTATTATATTTGGGAGTTACTTTCTCATAAATTTCACAAATAATTGACATATTTCTTAAATACGACTTTTTTGTGCGGTTTCCTTTTATGCGGTCCCTATCTACCGCACAAAAACAGGTTTTACTGTACAGTGGGTGATCGGTTAACGAACAGATCGGTTAACGAACACTTTCACGAAAGATTTTTGTGTTCGGATAACGAACACTTTCAAGAAAGATTTTTTGTGTTTGGACAACGAACACATATTCGGATAATGAACAAAACGAATTCTAACGAACACTTCTCGGCTCTGAAAAAAAAAATTAAGCATTTGTTATCATTTTGCATACAAAATAAGATCACTGAAAGGATAAATGTTTAAAGCATGCTTAGTATTGATAATTACTAAATGAAACTTGAATTAACAAAGAATTTAAAGGTCATTCAATAATAATTATTATGACTAAAATCAATACACACTTGAATACATGAATTTCAATATGAATATCAATATTTTCTGACAGCTGATAAGTTATGGGCGAGTGGATTTGCTGACATGGCAAATAAATTAAGCGAATTCTTAATTTTTTTTCAAACAGTGCAAACTATAAAATATAAAGGTGCCGATGACACGCTACCGCCGTAAAAATACGTGAAATATGAGAAACAGACTAAAAACCGTTTTTCATCTCTCCTGAATTATGTTGCTTACCTATTAAACTTCAAAGTTCTATTGGAAAAAAAAATTCCAATAGAATATTCATTCAAATTAGACCATCAGTTTCGGTTTTGATTTCATTTTTTAGGGTCTCCAGAACGAATTAATCGATTTCACATAGAAGTCTATGGTGAATCGATGATCGGTTAACGAACAATTCGGATAGCGAACATGGTCTTGGAACGGATTATGTTCGTTAACCGATCACCCACTGTACACGATTAAGGCTGTTTTCGCCGTATACACAAGAGCGTGAACTTGACGAGGAGCACCTTTTCGGACAGAAAAAATACTTCAATTTTTATAAAAATTTGTGACATTGTAACTCATGCATTTGTTTATAATATAAAGTGTTTTTAAAATTTCAAAATATTTCTTAAATAATTAGTTTTTCTTTTAACATACAAAGGGATAGTTCATTTAGCATTACGGTGTAGGTGAAAAAATGCGAAACACATTTTATAATAGAAAGAATGCATCAAGGATAAAAATGAGTTGTATGATTAAATAAGTGATTCTCTACAGGATAGTGAAGCCAGAATATAATAGTAATATTTGATTACTTTTATATTTGAAAAAATATTCCGAATTCGGGTCCTATACTTCAACATTAGCCGAAAACAGCCTTAAAATTTTTGAGTATCGAAAACGTAGCCTTATTCTAAATATATGAACACAATTCAATTTAGTTCATTGTTTCCGCCCCCCCCCCCATATATGTAAGCATTTTTTCTGGCATATATAATGAACGAATGATCTTGATCACCGAGTAAATAAAATAATTGATCTTGCAACTATTGACATTATTTACACGACCAAGGTCTTTTCAATCCTCAGCAAAACACAACCACACAATACATTTATTTAATAATAGGTGGTCCTCATTAGATGCAGAATTAAAATACCACAGAGGCACGACGGTTTCTACAAAAAAACCTTTAATTACGATTCGCGAACACTTTTATCAATATCGCCAATCATCCGTGGCGCCAATTGTGGAATCCTTGGGCATTACCATCATTAGCCAAGAGACAACCGAGGCGTGGAAGCCAACTTGGCGGTAAAAAAAACCGTGTCCACTCCCTTGTACGGACAGCAATCGAAGAAATACCTTTCTTCCTGAGTTGTTCTTATTTTTCGATAACGATAAAGATTGTTTAGTTAATGACTGCAGCGCTATTTCTGTTATCTGAACCTCCTAGGAGGATTGGAAACGAGTTCTTGCGTCGCAGGTAGTAATGGCGAGGATTGTTTTTCCGAGTTCTTTTGATCGTTTTATCGCCAAGAAAGGGTACTTATGGTTAAAGAGGTGGTTGGAATTATAAAAATGGATTGTGTCATGTATGGTTTTGGTATACTATAAGTGAATTGTAATTGAAGTGTGTTTATAAAATTATTATATTTCAGATAATGATCTTTTTTTTTTTTGGTTACTTGAAATTTAAAAATCGTTTGGTTAGGGAATAAAATAATGGGCTACATGACGGCCACATGATAAATGCAATCAAATGTCCTCCATTGAATTGGAAACTGACATTAAACATGTTGTTCTACTTGTAAAATTTAGATAAAATTTCAAATTTGATAAATGTGTTTAAAGATGTTCAAGTATTTTAATATTCTTCAAAAAAAATTTCAAAATTAAAAAAAAAAATCTTATACTTTTACTTTTCAAATCAAATTAATTTTTTTAGTTTACCTAAATACGTTATTGATAAATACCAAATTTACAAAAAAAGTTTCTGCAAAAAGAAAAAATTGGTAAAAGCGAAGCTTATGAATTAATTGGATGGAAAAACGTGATTGAATTTATCACGTGATTATAACGTCACATGAATTTAGTCCATTATATTGTCACTGTAAAATAAAAAGTTTTTTTTGAAGGAAAAAATAATCAAAATAAAATTGTCATCTCAAAAAATAATATTTTTATAACAAACTTTCATCTTATAATCTTTCTTGTGATTTTTAAATTAAATAAATTTTTTGTTAAAGTCTATATGGATTAATATACAAAAAATTTTAAAAAGTTAAGGATTTTTTTTAAAAAAGGAAATATTTCATACTTGCAAAATAAATTTATGTTCATAGGCTTTTAAAAACATAATTATATAAATATATTACACTTTCAAGATTATTTCACTACAATTATTAAAACATATATCCCATCTTCTTTCAAAAATTTGCAAAGCATTTAAGCATTTTAAATTAATTCTTAAGGTTCCGTCAGCCGATCATTGTTGAAAACTTAACAAAATATTAGTCATGTAGAAATTTCACTATTCCTCCTCAAACCTCAACTAGTGTATTGTTTCAAATGCAACGAAGTGCATCCAAAAGAGTAAAAAAATTTGAAGGTTTCTCCGGAATTGCATTTATCCTTCGTTTTCTGAAAAAATTTGTATGTCTATTTTAATGATTCATTTCCGAGATTTCAGAAATTAAAGAAACGTAATTCCAGTGAAACCTTCATTATTTTTTACACTTTTGGATACACTTTATCGCATTCAAATCGATTCACTATATAGTCCATGCTTGAGGAACAAAGAACAAATTCCACATAACCAACATTTTTCGTTCAAATGAATTCAAAATTACTGGTAGACGAGAACCTTAACTGTTATTTCAGATTTGAAAAAATATGTGGTAGAGCTTAAAAGTTCAAATGCAATTGGTGTAATTTTAAAATTCTACAACTGAGGAGACCAATTTTTGTCACACACATTTTTTGACATGTATGCTTAAAATCTTGTATTAAAAATGACAATTACATAAATCCAGAACATAAACCACCAGGAAATCCTTTCATTTTAAAATGTAAGCCAGAGTGCATTTTATCAAAACATGTATTTTTAATTCTATTTTTTAAAAATTTCCATGATATATGGCCAAAAGCGTACTTAAACTGCTTTAAACTTATTAAATACAAGGTGATTACAATTAAAGTTCGACTTTCAAAATGCTGTAGAACACCGCTGATTTGTACGTCTTCACATTTGAACAGATTTTACATAAAAAGAAGGAAACAGTATGGCATAAGAAAAAAAATTACGAAGTGTATCAATAGATAGCACTGTAATCAGCATTTCGAAAGTGTATTCGGCTATAAGTGACCTTTTGAATCGAATAACAATGGCTTTGAAATCAGTTGCTCATTAACCCAATTGTAATCTTCAATATGCATGATTTTTTCAATTTTTTGTCGGAAAAAATTGCTTACAAATGATTTAACAGCTATTGCACCTTTAGTTAAAAGCCCGTCTACAGCGGTAAGGTCATACTACAAAAGAATCAGTTTCTAATTGCCCTGTGGCCAAACGACGCATAAAAAGCAACAATGAAAACGCTAATGATTTTTTTTCTTATGTTATACAACTCACCCTCCCTTCTTCAATCATATTCAATTCAAATTTGAATTTATTCTGAGCAATAGTTCTTTTTTTACGGCATTTTAAAAGTGGAACTTTAATAATAATCACCCTGTACTTTTACTGCTTTGTAAAACCAAGCAATTTACAGTCATAACCTTCCTTTTTTTAAGGAAAATAAATTTTATTGAAAATATTAATTAAATTTCTGCCACAACCATTCCAGTTCTTGCACATAATTTTCTTGCAGTATCGTAATCACAATAACTATTTGATCAGCCGAATTCCATGGAGAATTCATGCTTTAACATAATTTGAAATTGAAAATCAGTTTTAAGAGTACTAATTTTTAAATATTATTCCAATATTTAATATCGAATTATCACTGATTACTATACCCCCGAACAGCTGATTAACAGTTTCGAAAATGAGATTTCGAAATTGAAGTTACTCCAAAAAAGAAGGGGAAAAAACATTCGAAACTATAAGGTTAGAACGAAAAAAAGAAACCGAATTTCCTAAGGGGTGGTTTGAAAAGAAATCACTCCGAAATAGGCGAGGTGAAAGAAAGAAAGAAAAATAATAATAGCATCCGCGGCATTTCAAAGCAATAATGCCTGCCGCAGTTGAACGCAAACGAAATGAACCGTTTGACCTTGAAAGACTGACAAATCACCATGAGAAAAAAAATAGGGGGAAAAAAAGAACAGGGTATGGACTGTCAAAAAAGGAAATTACTAGAACGATAATTTATTTTCACACCTTAAGAGTGAGTATGAAAACGAAAGTGTACGGCTTATTTTGGCAGCAACCACATTCGAAAGCTGCTTCTATAATTTCTTTCGACGACGGGTAATGAAACCTTGACGTATAACTTTCGATTAAATAGAATAGAGAGAAAGTTCAGAGTTATTTAATTAAAATTTTATAATTAAATTACTATACGTGGGCAGCGTAGTAAAATAGTTAAATCTGATGCATGAAGTAATTAAGAAAACGAATTTTAAACGAAGAGCAGCTCCACCAGAACCGGTTTTGTTAACTATTGTTCTTATTTACCAATTAAAAATGTGAACAAAAAAAATCAGATTATATTGCAAACGATTTATCAACATAAGACGATAAAAAAAAATCATCACTAATTGAATACTTACGAGAATTTCCTGCCAATGTTTCTATATTTTGTTTCAAAGTAATAATTAATTATTTTATATAATAAATTTACAGCTTTAAAAATTAATTAGAATTTAAAGTTGAAAGGTATTTAATATTTCGTTTTTTATTCAGCTTTCAAACATGGCCCTCCTATATCAGTATAGATGTCAAGATAGCAATACTATATATTGCATGAACGCTATTTTAATGTTCAAAAATGAAATAGTTTTAGATGAATCATAGAAAAATATATAGAACAGATAATGTGTAAGTATTACAGATATTTATAGTTTGTTTTATGTTGCCAGTAAACGAAAACGATTATTGATAAATATTAATTAGCTTTTTTTCATAAAAACTATTTTCATAACTGATAAGACAAAATTTAATCTTGGAAGAAAAAGAAATGTTGCCATTTGCTCGACTATTTATGAATCAAAAATGCATTTTGCTTGAATTTTTCTTCAACATTTGAGTCACCATTTTATAATTATTATAAAATTTTTATCCTAGTTTTTTTATTTATATTTACAATAATATTTAGTTGATTTCTTTTTCTTTATTAAACAATCGTTTGCTATTTTTATCAAAAAAAATTTTTTTTATTTCTTCGAACAATTATTTTTTTCAAACAAAAATTTATTCTACATGTTGCAGTTGCGGATAAGTCATCTAAATCTTCAGTTATGATTTTTTTCATAAAAAAAATGAGAATATTTCTTAAATTTCTACAATCTTTTCTTAAATCTCATAAAGGTAGTACCAAACTAGATGGAAATTGTCCATGTATTTCTATTACCTTTTTATTTCTTAACACAGTTTCAACGACGATTTTCCGCAAGAATATGGAATATTCCATCAAAATTGCTTAAAGTGTTTTATTTTCGGCGGTTTAAATTATAGGAATTTATATATGTATATATATATATATATATAGCAAATATTTCCATTTCTTAGCATATTTAAAATATTTCAAAAATATAGTAAAACAAAAGAATAGTTGTGATTCATAGAAAAATATTACATTTTATCTTGATTTTGATATGTTTAATAATAATTATTATATCCGATACATGAAAATATTAGGAACGAATCAAAGATTCAATCTAGATGATTGTTTAGAAGAAATTTTACTTGCGGTTTGAAAATTAAATAAGGAAAATTAATATTTAATGGCCAGCGAACTTTGAAAATTTTAAAAACCTGAAAATGGAAAGGTAAGAGAATTCCCACATACCTATTCAGATAAATATGTCACACAGTTTTGAGGATCATCTCTCTCATCTTGAGAATTATTTCCGTCAAAAAATCTATAAAAGAGAAAAGAAAAATGAGAAAATGTAAACGAAAAGTTTTCAGTTCTTATTTTCGTAATTAATCAGAAATGTTTAATTGATTTTTCGGTACTTGCTTATTATACCGTAGACTGATTTCGTCACACCAAAAGACGTCGACAAATGCTATGAAATGCAGCCAATATTGGATAACTTTTCTCATGAATGTTCTAATACAACAATAAGAATAATGGCAGCATTTGGTGACCTTTTTCAATTGGTGATGTCTTTTAATTTGGCGAAATTGGTCAACGGTATAGTGCGTAATTACCGATGTTTTCTTCGTGCAATCTAAGAGCTATTTCTTTTCCTGTTTTGTAATTGGGAAACCAAAATAAAAAGTAAATAAGTTTTAAATTAAAATTATATGCTTAATGCTCTTATGGTTTGAAGTCATTTAATCGAGGTATTATTCCAAAAGCTTTAGGAAAAAATAAATAACATACTTCTAAAACTACAACCCTTTAAGTTGATAAGGAAGATCCTTTCTTTTACATAAACAGTATTTCGATATATGTAGAAGTTTATTTTTTTTTCTATGCGCATCTTTTCTTTATTTTAAAAACACGCCTTTTTAATACCCGGCGTATAACACGCACCCGCAAATTTCCATCTTATTTTTTGTGTTAAAAGAGCGCATTATACGCCGGATTTTGCGATCCCTTCTTTAGATAAACATAAGTTAATTATTATTGTTTCTCTAACTGTTTTAAGGTATCCGACTACGTTCGGAACCGTGATCTTAAAAAAGCGCAGAAATGGATAATTTTCATAGTATTTAGTGTCAATGAGATTAGGATACATGTATAAAACTGTTTTAAGGACACATTTTGACAAAAAAAATTACTTAAATGCAATATCTCGGCAAAAAATTAACTTAGAATAACCTTTTTTCAAAATGTTCTCCTTTTGTGAAAAATGCTTCTATTATAATAATATCTAGCCTGTATATAGCTCAGACCTTTTCACAGAGGCTCAACAAGGATTTTTGAAAAATTCACTTTATTTTCAGAGTTACAACCCATTGAAATATAATGATCGGCGTTTTTTTCTTAAAATTTCTCCCTTCTGTTGTCGTAAAACAGGGATAAACCCACTTCTAAGTTATATATTTCAAAAATTTCTAGTTGAACCTCTGAACAGAGGTCTGAGCTATAGACAGGCAAAATATTATTATAATGGAAGCATATTTCACAAAAGGAGAACATTTTGAAAATGGGTCATTCTAGGGTCATTCTATGTCCAATTTTTGTCAGAATATTGTACTTAAATAATTTTTTATTGTAATACTATTCTATATAAAACAATTTTATATACATTTTCTAATCTAAGCGACACTAAATATAAATATTATCCATTTATACACGCTTTTGAAAAATCACGGTTCCGAACGTAGTCGCGGATACCTTAAATAATTTTTCAAGAAATATTAAAATGTTGCTTATAATTGTGATTTTTGTAAAACATAGGTATTATATTTTAAATTTTGCTGTGTGTGGTTAAGTATTTTTGTGTATTCGTGTATTTTGTGTATCCCTAAAAAAGTATTTATAAAGCCTTAGAATGCTATTTTTTTTTAAAAAAAAGTAGTCTGAGCATGCTGAGATACCTTAAATCTTCGAAAATTTTGTTCTACATTTATGTATATACTTACCGGGCTAGTCAACGGTTGGCACAGATGATTTTCCTGCACACACACAAATTCACAAACAAGTACACCCTAAATCAAAGTTAGATCACTCACTTTTAACACCATTTTAATTTATTAAACGTATCTTATAAAATTTTTTCATCTTTTTTTTATTAAAGTTACTCAAGTAAATTTTTAATTTTAATTATTTTTAAACTAGCAAAGGGCTAAGGTAAAGCCGAACCAATGTTCTCTCCCCATTTATTTCCACGACAGGAGTTTAAGCTTCCCTGTGGGAAGCAGGCACTCCAACAACTGTTTGACGTATATGTACATGATATAAATTTATTTTACCAAAGAACTCAATTCAAATATTAAAAAATTTGGGCTACCCACCAAAAACTCCAGACTATAAAAAAATCCCATACAACCTTAAGGTGTCCGACTACGTTCGGAACCGTGATTTTAAAAAAGCGCATACATGAATAATTTTCAGAATATTTAGTGTCTCTTAGATTAGAATATATGTATAAAATTATTTTAAGAACATTTTGACAAAAAAAATTATTTAAATACACTATTTTGGCAAAAAATTAACTTAGAATTATCTTTTTTCAAAATGTTCTCCTTTTATAAAAAATGCTTCTGAAATAATAATATTTTGTGTGTGTGTGTACTTATATAAAGTAAAGACTTCTCCAGAGAGTCTGAACTAGAATTTTTGAAAAATTCACATTATTTTCAGAGTTACCACCTATTGAAATAATTATCGGCGTTTTTTTCTTAAAATTGATCACCTCTGTTGTCGTAAAATGTGGATAAACCCACTTCTAAGATATATATTTCAAAAATTCTAGTTGAGCCTCTGTAGAGAGGTCTGCGCTATATAGGCAAAATATTATTATAATAGAAGCATTTTTCACAAAAGGAGAATATTTTGAAAATGGGTCATTCTATGTTCCTTTTTTGTCAAAATATTGTACTTAAATAATTTTTTATTGTAATAATATTCTTAAAAAAAAATTTTATATACATTTTTTAATCTAAGTGACACTAAATATCATAAATGTTATCCATTTATACGCTTTTGCAAAATCACGGTTCCGAACGTAGTCGGATACCTTAAAGTACATTTTTAGTGAAGAATAAAAAAACACAAAAGAATTTGATAAGGAAAAATTTCCAACCACTGAAAACATTTTCATAAAACATCAATAAACAACACAAAAACTCTAAAAAAAATAAGCAAAAAAAATTCATCCTAAGCCCGTCCCCTTTCTTTAGAGGAAAAGTGCAAAGACTTTTCTACGCGTCAACCTTGCGCAGATACGAACACATCTCAGTGGCGCCTGGGCCTTAGTACACCACACCCACAACACAAGGTTCAACACCTGTTCACTTATACCTTCTTTGTACCGCTTTAAGGTCACAGGTAACCCCAGAAAAAGGACCCCCGATGGACGTAAAGATGTAAAAAGGGTCCCTGTAGCCCCCGAGTGGACGGTGGGTACGAGTAAAGGGGTGAAAAGAGTGTGGTATGCGGGGTTGAAGGGCACTGGCTGCCCAGAGGTGAACGGATCAGGCTGCTTTGGATGTCTGCCAGGTATATTTAAGACAGAGACAGCCGCTTAAGCAATTACAGGGTCACGTGGTTTTTGATGGAATAAATATGAAGCGGTTCTCTTCTTTATGCTGCTATTGGTTTTTGTGGTTTTGTGTTATTTTTTTTTTTTTCGCTTTGGAGATGAAATACGGAAGAAAATGGGTTGTTATATTGAAATTTTATTTACTCAGGAATTTTGGCGGGCTTGAATGTAGGACAAGGGTGTAGGACAAACAGTGTTGCCAATTCTTCTTTTTCTGTTTTTTTTTTTTTTTTTCCTTTTGTTAAAAAATTATCATTTGTATCTTAAATGTGTCTGATTTTGTATTGTCACCAATACAAAAATGTAACTACTAAAAAGGTATAGTTTAGTTAAAGGAATATTAGATTGCATAATTATGACACTCATTCTACGAATTCATATTTTATTTTTTTTAACCCCGTAATGGTTAGATTTTTTTATCCAAAATGTTCCAAAAAAGGCATATTTTTTATTGCATATAATTAAGCATAATATTTAACAGAATGTGAAAATGGGAGACATTTATTTTAATTTTCACATTATTTTTTATTTTATAAGTGTGGAACACAAAACCCAAAAATGTTTGCTTTTTATAAGTACACTCTGCATGCTATGAAGAATGTTTCCTATATCTTCAAAGAATTTCTTTTATACTTACAAAATTATTTCATGTTCGTTTTTCCTTTTCAAACAGCTGAAGATTTTGTGTGTTTGTGTGCATATATATATATGCACACACAATTTGAAGCATGGTGTTATACTTTGTCTTACACTGCAATTGGGGACAGAGATAATATCGGCATTTTTGGATTATCTTTCGATTTTCCTTTCTTCTTAAGCAACAAATTGCACGCTGCATTGCCAACCCCTGCTCTTTATCGGATATTTTTCAAAAATCTGAATTCCTGCTTTCAATGAACAACTCTCGCCTTCTCCACAAAGAAAATCTCGAATGAGAAGTATTTCAGTACCATGGACGACAAACTGCATCTCTTAAAAACGCACATATAATCTCACTAGAACAGTGCTTCTCAAACTTTCACTACTTGCGACCCAATATTCAATCATCATTTTCATCGCGCCCCCCTCCACACAATAACAATGTATTGAATTCGATAATACGATACTTTGACGCTAAAGTTTCAATTCGACTTTAACGTCTTAAGTGCCATCGGCGTATATAAACATCTCGTTTAGCCAAAATGTAATTTGTCCCGGACGTATATATACGTTTTTTCGAAATACAATCTTTTATGTTCACTGCCATCCATAAAATTATTCCAAAGGCTTTGGAATGTAATCAAAAGATCTTAACAGTGTTTGCGAAGGAATTACTTATTTTAGAGGATTTGCTTATTTATTCCCTTTCTCTCCTCCACCTCTCGGAGTCTTGATGGTTCTAAAGACTCGCCATATAGAGGGGCTTATACACGTGAATACCCGTCGAGGTTCTAGTTCTCGCATTGGCGCGGCGCGGATTTGATTTGATTTTTAAATAACGCACTCTAAAGTAATGCGAGAACTACCGGCGACGAATCTCCTAATTGTAAACCTCTTTAAAAAGTATCATAAACCCACTCTGTAAACTTCCACACCACGACAATGTAGGGACTTCGAACCTTGACAGATTTAAGGTATCCGACTACTTGCGACAACTTTCTTTTTTTAAAAAAAATGGAGGTATGAGGATTTTTTTTGTTGTGGTTTTTAAATTTATTTAGTACATTTTAAGGGAAAAAATGTTAAAATTAAGGAGAGAAAAAGAAATTAAACTGAAATGGAAAAAAAATGGTTAAAATTTACATGAACGAGGTCCTCTCTGTATAAAATTTCTGAACGAACTCTCAATTTTTTAATTCTGATGTATTATTTTGCTATACATTTTTGAAATGACCTTCAAGATAAGAGATATTTTAGTTTTTACAAAGACTAGAGCACTTCATCCTAGTTATTATACGAAATTGCTTAAAAAAACAATATATTCACATAAAGGATTGCAAATCTTGCTATAAAACAGTGATTGAAAAAAGTGAAGGTCTAAATACTTCCACTATTATACAGAACATACACAAAAAATTTCAGATAATTATTTTCAAAACTTTTTGAGCAATCGCTCTCTCTGTGAGTGCGCGAGTTTGAGTATTTTCTAAAAAAGCACACTTCCAGTAAAACGCATTTTAAAGTTTGAAATCTTATTTAAAGTCGTGACTTCTGCTTTTACTAAAGAACTTGGAATTTTTGTTCTAGTGAACGGAAAACAAAAAACTTGGTATTTGTGTAAAGATAATAAGATAGCCTATAAAATAAAATCATAAAAAAATTGTGAATTTTTGACAAAATTCCCAATTTTAGGGAAGTTGGATAGCTTAACCCTTTATCTACCGACGGTACTTATAAGTACCACTCACTTTAAAATGACAAAGAATTACCATTTTTACGAATACTGTGATGATATTTAGCAGGAATATTCTTTTAAATGCACTCTTCCAAGATATATGGTAGCATGGAATCTATGATGAGTATTTTAGCGGGGAAGGCGAATAGTTTTGTAACAGAAATTGCGTTTTCAGCTGACATTTTGATTGGATTGCGAAGATTGTCATTTTTGTTCCGAAAAAATAGTTAATATCAAAAGGTAAGTGTCTTATTTTTTTTTTGTATGTTAATGAAGACCTTAGAAAACGATTTAACTATTTATTTTAAGTAAACAGTGTATATAATTAACTTTACAGTTGAAAAAAACTGCAGTAAATCATAATGCGATAGATAAAGGGTTAATGAGCATCAGCTTTTCTACACGATGGGTCTTCAGTAACATAGGGATTCGAACTCGCCATCTACGAGCTGGAGACCATGACCACTCAGTTACCGTAGGTACAGACATGGTGTAAAAGTTTGAAGATTTAGGTACCATTTAGGGCATCACTTGTAGAGAGTTACATTAACGTAGTACTACAAAGCTGCACGATGGCTATTGGTGACGTATCTCGTAATTTTGAACCATGGTCAGGTAATGAGGAGGGCACCTGAGCCGGCACCCCTTTTTCTAACTTCCACACCACACCAACAACATCAACAGATTTAGCGTGTAACGGCCCCCTCTACATGGCGAGTCTGCAGTGGTACTGGGCTCGAACTCGTGACACATCAGCCAAGTGTCCGTGACCTTGATCGCTTGACTACCGCGGTTTAAAATTACAAGGATCATCGCCATTAGATCTCGTACTGTTTCGATGGAAGAGTTCAATAAACAGTACTGTCAAAATTATACATATCCTTAGAATTTTGTTATAAATTTTTTACACACAGTTTATCATACTCAGATCAAACATAATTGCTTATTCCATTAATAATTATATAAATG
>BMAV01017807.1:0-37528 GCA_019973955.1 Trichonephila inaurata madagascariensis | reverse complement strand
TGAAACCCCAAAAAAAATGTTAAAAAAACTCAAAAAAATTTCTATACAAAATATAATCGACTCGAAGTGTAAAACTTGACAATTTTATTCCTCAAAACAAACCATAAAATTAAAACATTGTTATTTTTTTTTTTGTAAAAAATACATATAAACATCCGATCGCGTGACTCGCTCGACAGCCGTCACGTTTCATGCTTATTAGCACGTGCGTAAATAAAATGAAATTGATAAACTTTTCAGTACATCGTTTTTAACACTAGCAGCGGTGTCGTAGGGTCGGGGTTCGAATCCCGGGTGACAAGGATGTTTATGTTGTAATCCTTCTCTTCTTTGCGATGTGTGCTTCACGCTTACTTCTAAGTAAACTCCCGTGTGGTACTTTCTGGTGTACGGGGTTATAAACTTTCTCAATAAAAAAAATCAAAATATTGAACCTTATTTTGTTTTCAATAGCTTTTTAAGATTTAAATTCGTTTTAACATTTTGGTAGGCTTTCGTCGCCCAATGATTATCGTTTTTCTTATATATTATAAACGCGCATTTTTCAGGTAATTTTATGTTAAATTGGTTTGCCCGTTTAGTAAGCGAAGATTGTAATAATTTTTTTAATTATGCATTCAGATTGATAAAATGAGCTCAAATGTTTTTACATCAATCAATCTTAGTACACTCACCTGGTTTTTTTGCCATGGTAGATTTGTTCCTTAGAAAACCGTACTAAAAATGTAATAATGAAATCCATGTTAAATATTTATAAAACAGAAACAATTCATTATTATTACAGAAAAAATTAAAATTAGTGTTTTGCATGCAATTAAAACCTTCGCCACCCGTTTCATTTCATAGAGTTTTAATTTCAGACCACACGACTGATTTTTGTACTTCGAAACTTTCACTTTGTTGCATGCTGGGAAAATCTTTCTCCAACGAGCATTCAAAATCGATTAGCACAACTGTTTAATAGCGAAAGAAGCACTCTTGTAATGTAATCCATAATCGTTAACTTTCTCCGTGCTTCCACAATAAAATTTCTTTTTTCCATGAGTTTACATTGAAACATTTACATTATGTGGTGAATTTTCAATGCTGCTATAATATTCTGATAATACTGGAAATTTCCCCCTATTGAATTAAAAAAATTAACTTGAATATAACAAATTTAGAAATTTGTTGAAATTATTTATTGTATCCTTCAAACTGAACACTTTAATACAAAATGCATGTATACTGAAGAACGAAGTGCTATTGAGTACAACAAAATAAAGGAAAAAGTTGATTATAAAAATCAGGTATTCTCCGAAACTCTAAAATATAAAGTAAAAAAGCCACGAAGTAGATCAAGTCACTCACATATGTATGAGCATAAACCGACCATCTTCTGATTAAAATTAGAATGGAAAAAAAGAGGAATTCGTGCTAGAACAAAAGTTTGTGTAAAAAAGCATATTTGTGATCAGTGTCATTTCAAAATTGTGTAAAAAAGCATATTTGTGATCAGTGTCATTTCAAAATTGTGTAAAAAAAAAAGAGAGTTGGGTGTATTATATTTCCAAGCTTGGGTTATCTGCCTTAGATAATTTTTATATGTAAGGTACTAATTTGTCTTCAGTATGCTATTAATTTTTCCAGGAAATAGTTAAAATTTCTTAAAGTTTAAGTGATAACATTAGACGCTGCTAAAGATCTACTTGGCGTGATTTCAAAATCATACCAAAAACGAGTAGCGTACTGATATGAAATTTTCTGTAAATTTATTTCTCCAGTAATTCTAAATGAAATTGTTATATAATTCTTATTATTTGGAGGTTACATTTTTTTTCAGTCCACCATTAACCTAAAATCAGAAGACATCGCCAAATTGCATTCATTAATGGGAAACTGCACTATACCTGTTTGAATAAAATAATAATATTTCTCCACTTAGATATGGATTTTTCTGCCAAATAAATGTTAAGATTTCTAGGAATTGAGGCGGTAACGTATTAGACTGATTAAAAAGGATCTATTTGGTGGGATTTTAAAATTTCATTTGATGTTACTCTGAAATACAAATGGCTAAATTAAGATTTTCTGATGTATATTTTGTATTTGTTTGGAACTGTTTGTAGTTTTTTCATCAAAATATTGAACCTTGTTTTTTTTTATAGCTTTTTAAGATTTAAGTTTGCTATAATTAGCTGTATCCAACCACACGTTGCTGTGGCTCAGTCTAGTTGAAAAGAGAAAGCACACATTTCTAATATTTTTAATCATATGCACTTAAGGTATGATTTTTTATTAAAAAACAATCTGTATACAGTCATGTGGCTCAGTCTGGTTTAAAACTAAAGGAATGAGAAAGCATACATTTCTGATACATTCGACCGTTTGCTCTTGAGGTATGATTTTTATATAAAAAAATATGTATAACTATATGCATATATAAACAGCTTTTCTAACAGACTTCATTTGTTAATGGAATACTCTTGAAGTTATAGTGTTTTGTTTTTGTTCTTATATTATGAAACTAAAATTATTTACACTGTATCAATAGTGGAGGCCTCAATGTGCCTTAAATTGTCTTTTTTTCAGTGAAGAAACTCTTGCGACTTAGAAACAATGGACCTTTTTGTCCCGGTAGTAATTCTACAGTGTGCAATTCATCCTCGCCATCACCGAATACTCTAGAACACAAAACAAATCATTGTAAATGTGAGGATCAATCCATGTCTAGACCTAAGCTGCTCAATTTTAAAGGTAGACCCTGAACTTTGTTGATAATGTGCAAATGCCAGTCAAATTTAGAATTGAAAAAACCTTCAATCTTTATCAAGGCTTTGTCACAGATTTCTGCTGTGAAATCCATGTTCCTATTTAAATTTTCCTTGAGTATTAAACAAAAAATATCTTCAGCTGTGTGATTTATATTTCTACCCTAACCCTGTTGGAGATGAAGAAAAGCAGGCAGCCAATTTCTAATTGCAAACTATGCACAAATTTTATTTAGTTGTAAAGCATAATTCGTGTCATTAATTATACTGGTTTAATTATCGGTGACATTTTGAACACTCCTTATTTATTTTGTACTGCACTGCGTTGGCATTGAGCTGCGTCTTTTATTGCAGTGTTATTTTATGTGAGTATATTTTATATTTTTTTTCATTTAGTTTTTTAACTGCTTTTCTTTTTTCTCAGTGTAATTGATGGAAATCGAGCTCTGTCAATTAATGTTGATTTGACTTCAAATTTTATAGTGAAATTGACCTCTCTGGTGTGATTCGTTTGAATGGAATGAAATATTCGGTTTCTCATTGCATTGGAATCGGGCTATGTTGGTTGATTTATGTTTGAAGTTAAATATTTTGTTTGCATTTTTTATTTTTATTTTTTTCCCATGTTTTTCCTTTTTTTAAAATTTTTTTTGCAATTTCATACGTTTTTGTTTTAACCTTTCCTTTTTTTAAGTGCAGTCAATAGGCTTCAATACATAAAAAATAATGCGTTGCAGAAAATCCAAATCATCATACTCGCCCAGCAAAAGCGATGTGAGCAGTAACTGCACATCAAACTAAGGAAGATTAGGCATAAGCGAACAGCAAACCAGACAAAGAATAGCTCAAATACTCGCTGAGGAAGCAGTAGAGCAACGTGCAGCCAGACTTGATGATGCACGCTTCTGAGCACAGCATTAGCATTTTTTAACATCAGATCAGCTCTGTTCTTAATAAAAGGAACACAGTAGGCTGCGTATGACTGAAAAATGTTAACGAGAAACAGTATCAAACGTGACTTTGTGCAAAACAATAACATGATTATAATCACCTTGAATTCGGTTCAACCCAGCTGATGATTATAGTTTGAGCCAGGATATTCTCATCGGGGCAATGGCTGAAGTGTGTCCTATTGCAAGGCTCTAAAGTTTAATGAAGAAACAAAATGGATGTGTTGTACCACAAGAAAAATTAAAATGCCTCAATTTAAAGAATGACCAGAGACATTAAAAACTTTTCTTGCCAAATATACTGTGGAATAAAAGCATTTCCTATCTATTATCAGTAAACACAATTCATGTTTCCAATAAACATTGTTTGGAATAGAAATTGTAACAATTCGTGCCAACTTTCAAAATGAAAGGATTAATTTATCATAAAGCTCTGGCTCCCTGCTTCTATTCACATATAGTCAACATAAATTCCTACAAATGTACTTGAAGAGTGATGGTAAGGATGAATTGGATGGTTTCCGAGGAATTTCTACTGGCATAAAAAGGTCCATTATTTCTAAACTGCAAAAGCTACTTCACCTAAAAAAACCCAGTTTAATACGTTTAAGCCTCCATTATAGAGATAACATCAATAATTTTAAATTCATAATGTAAGGACAAAAACAAACTATAATAAATCAGGTTTTCCCAAATTAAAAGCTAAACCCCCTGTTTGGGAAAGTTTTGTTTATGATTTTTATCTATTTTTTGGGGAAAAGAATCATATTTTAAATGAAAAATGCAAAGAATCAAATTTAAGGGCAAATGGTTAAAAATATTAGAAATGTGTGCTTTCTTTCCCCTTTTTTAAACCGTACTGATAAAAACGCTTCTTGGGTACAGTTAGAAAAATATATATATATATATATATATATATATATATATAGGGCATGTTTTTTGGAGTCAGAAACAGACTTATTTTTTATATATAAACAAGGTTTTTTATTTGATCAAAGTTACACATCATCGGGAGGCAAAGGGGGCCCCCCGGAAAAAAGGGAAACCCACCAAATAATCTTTAAAGTTTTAAAACTTTAAAAAACCAATTTAGCGGCTTTTTGGTGGCCTTTTGGAAAAAAAAATGGGGGCATTTTTTAAAGGGGCTTAAAATAAAAAAGGAATTCTGGGAATTTTTTAATTTTTAATTTCCTTACACCCCCAATTTCCCAAAAAAAAAAAGGGGGCCCTTTTTTTTTTTAAAACAATAATTTTTAAAATGAAAAACTAATAAATTTCATTTTAAACCCCATTTCCCTTATTAAAATTTTAAAAAAAAAGGAAATAAAAATTCTTTTCTTTTTAAAAAAACAAACTAAACCAAAAATTTCACAAAATTTTAAGAAAAAATAATTTCCCACTTTTGGAAAAACATTTTCCCCTTTTTCCTATAAAAAATTTAAAAGAAAAAAGGGAAATTTTTAAAAAAAATTTTTAAAATAAAACAAAACAAAAAAACAACAAAAAACATTAATAAAAATTTAAAATAAAATTTTTGATAAAAAATTCTTTAAAAATTGAATCCCAAATTTTTGGTTTTATTCCTTTTTAAAACAATTTATTATATAAATAATTTTTTAAAAAAATTTATATTAAAACCAAATTCGAAAAAATAAATGAAAACTTAAAATAGGGTTTTCAAACCAAATAAAAATTTTTTTTAATTTTTGGGTTATAAAAATAAATTAAAAAAAAAATTTAAAAATTTTAAAACCTCCTTTTAAATTTTTATGGAAATTTAACTTTTTAAAAATTTATATTTATAAAATTTAAATATTATTAATTAAAATATATAAATATTTTTTGAATTCTCCGAAAAAACCCAAATTTTTTAATAAAGAAAATTTTACCCTTAACACATTAAACAAAATAAACAAATATTTTTTTCAATCTTGAAAACAAAGTGTAAAAAAAAAAATTAGGAAATAAAAAAAAAAGATTTTAAAAAACCTTTTTTAAATTTTCCCGAAAAAAAAAATTTTTGTTTTTTTTTTCCCTTACCCACTTTTTAAAAAAGTTAATTTTTTAAAAATTTTTTTAAATTTAATTAAAAGAAAATTTTAAAAATTAGAAAGGGGGAATTTTTGATATATGGCCGGTATATCAGAAACACACAATTTAAAAATGAGAAAAAAAAATGACGTGCAAAAGGTTACTGCGGGATAAAATAATTAAAAAAACAATAAAATTCAGTGGAAAAAACAAGAATGCAACGTGACTTTATTTTTTGTTTCTTATAAAAATCAATACACTAGTATTAGTACATCAGACAATTTTCAAAAAACTTAATTTATACCTTTCAATTTTAAAACCCCAAATTTTCTATCAAAAAATGTTAATTCATTCGACATGTTAAGAAAAAATTTAAAGAGAAGTATATTAAAACCTCAAAATTTTGTATGACGAAACCTATACACTTTTTTTTTTTTCTTTTAAAAAATATAAAGAAAATTCGATTTAACAAAACCCATATCTTTAAAAAAATTAAATATCATACCATGTCATATATTATTTTTCCTCAAAAAGGTCTGTTCAGCAAAACTCAGTCATTTTTAAATGTTTTTAAAAATTTGGGAAACATATAATTTAACTGACCTCCACCGAAGCGGCAGAAACCCATGGTGAAAGGAATCCAGATGTTGTTGCCCAATGATTTATTTAGAAATTTTTTTTTCGATGTTGGTCAAAAATCACTGTATTTTTGGGAATTAACCCCACAACACCATTCCGAGAAGATTTTTTTTTTTGGGGGAAAGGGGAGCGGTGTTTTTTTAAAGGGGAATGGGGATCCACGCTTCTTCTCTTTTTTTTTCCATTAGAACGTTATTTTTTTTCACCACGGCCCCTTTAGCGTAGAGAGAAATATCGTTAAACCCGGCGTATAATCGTTATTTAGAGAAATTTTCTTGATGGTTTATATATTTTGGGGTTTCTTCTTTTCCGTACCATTCCTTTTTTTTTCCCGGGAACCCGAGACATCGGGAAATTCCCCCCAAATTCTCCATATCATTTATTACGGTCCCGGGGTTTGGGGCCGGGTTTTTAATTTTTTTTAAAATGATTTTTTAAAAATACATTTTAAATTTAAATTTGAAAAGGTTTTTAGGAATCCAAGGGGTTTAATTTGACATGATTTTAGGGGTCAGAAACAGACTTAGTTTTTAAAAAAGGTTTTTAATTTTTTCCAAAATTCACCATTTTGGACGCAAGAGGCAGAGAGAGAAAAAAACGCCACCGAATAATCTTAAGTGGGTTAAACACTTAAAACACCGATCGCGGAGTCCATGAGTGCTCTTGAAAGTTAATGCTGACATGGGGAGCTATTAAAAAAATAACGATCTGAATTAGAAAGTTTTTTGGCTAGGGAATGTTCGGAAGAAAAAAAAATGGGTCATTATAGTTTGATAATTTTAAGAGGTGGGGGAGGTAATATAAAAGTGAATTACTAGATAGGGGAAATTTTAAATTTTTAAATTAATTTTAAATTTTTCCTTTCATATATATATATATATATATATATATAGGGAAAAGAGAGTGAATAAATAGTAGGAACTGAGAAACAAAATTGAAAT
This sequence comes from Trichonephila inaurata madagascariensis, assembly GCA_019973955.1. Lineage (NCBI taxonomy): Eukaryota > Metazoa > Arthropoda > Arachnida > Araneae > Nephilidae > Trichonephila > Trichonephila inaurata. Next base: position 30,217 of record BMAV01017807.1, on the reverse strand, counting down.
ATTTTCAATGCAAAAAAAGTTATGCTGCAATAACTATCGATATGCAGCAGTGGGATATCTATTCTTAGTGGAATAGCCTTTATTTTTTATTACAGCTTCACAAAGATGTTTCATTAAGCTGAAAATAGTCTTAAACTTCATTATTACATGATGCAAGGAATCGATTACATCCTAAATTAGTTCTCTTTTATTTCATGTCAGTCTATAATTATTTCCTGACATCATGTACAAACGTAGGAAGAGCTTAAAACTATTTTAAGCTCAATGAAACCTCGAAGTGAAGCCGTTATAAAATATAAAGTCTACCTAACTAAGTACTGTTTCTTTTTATTATCAGTAAACCAAAATTATATAGTTATTGTAGAGAAACTTTTTTTTTTTTGTTACAAGTATTTGAATTTTTTTTTTTTTTTATTGAATTTAGTATTAAATTCTCCTTAAAATAGATACACGACTTTGTATTTTGTTCAACGTAACATTTTCTATAAGCATACAAACTTAAAAAGCATAATAATTTTCAAAATTGTCCCCAATTTTGGCCACTACTATATAAATTATTGATATATTAGCAATAAAAGAATTTAATTGTATCGAAAATTTTTCTCATAATTCCCGATTTAAAAAGGATAGAAGTTCCAAATAATAATTTCTAAAATTGAAGTAGAATTATCTTTTACTCTCTCATTGCCACCTCCCAAGTGGATTTCCAATTTAGTGTATCTCTACTCAATAAAATAGACATGCTTGCCAAATTTCAACTGTTTAATTCAACAACAGATATACATACCAAATTTCATTACTATAGGTCTAGTAGTTCGAAAACGGGTATTTTTTTTTTATCAATACGCCGCAAAAGATTCCATTTCCTTTATAGGAGTCGATTTCCGTAAAATCCCTTCTTGGAGAATTTTCATTCAACAAAAGTAACATGCATTCTAAATTTCATTACTGCAAGTAGTAGTTCGATAAAACACACACAAATTTTTTTTTATAAATAAGTCTCATCAACTCCCTGCTCCCCCCCACACCCAATAGGAGTCAATTTCCATAAAATCCGTTCTTAGATAATTTGTATTCAACACAAAAAAACATGCCAAAAATGTGAAGTCTGTACGGCTAAAAGTTCAAAAACGGAAATACTAATCTGTAACGCCCCTCAAGCCCTCGCAACGACATTTCGGGTAGACTCTCAAACACTTTTCGTAGCGGTTTTCTATTCCATGAAAGAAACAGCCCCCTCCCCCCAAATTTCTAGCATGTAGGTCTAATAGTTAACCAGAAATATTTAAATTTAACGCCCTTTAAGCCCACACGACACCCCTTGGAGTTAAATTTTTGTAAAACCCTTTGTGCAGGGAATCTCAACTTTATAAACGGAACAGGCCTACCAAAATTCAAGTTTATAGGTCCAGTAGTTCCAAAACGGAAATATTTATCTATAACAACGCTTAAGACCGAGCAACGCCCCTTAGGATTCATTTTTCGCCAAACCCTTTTTTGTAACGGGCCTCTAATCTTTGAAACGGATATGCCCAGCAAATTTCAGTTCGACTATAGTAGCGTAATAGAGAATATTAGCCCCCTCCTCCCCTGCAGTCAGATTTTGGGCCCCATGCCAGATTCTACAAAGGTAAGTACTTGGCGTCAGGCTTTACAACCCCCGCAATGCGGGATTCACGTTACGCCACTTATCGATTTGCAAAAACTAAGTGAAAGAGTCCAGAAACAAATATCTTACTAATTAACCAATTAACTGTGGCGCTCCAGTTAGTGAGCACGCAATTATGTGTGTTGCGGAAATCGAGCGATGACGAGTATACTCGTCAATCGCAGAGTAAGATGCGCTGTTAAAACATTGGATAAAGATTGCTAATTTTATTACTAATTAATTTATTTGGTTAATATAAACATATATATTACATACTTTATTAGCAAAATAAATCACATCATTTTTATGTATGTGGGTGCATTATTTTTCTATATATATATTTATTTTTTTAGGTGTATATCTATGCTTTTATATATGTATGATTTATTTAAAAAATATTTTTAACTTATTTTACGATAACAGACAGCAAACTTTTGTTTATTAATTTGATACCAATAAAGTTTTAAAACATATTTAATCTACATTTGTAACATTGAATAACTACTTTTGAGAGAAAAAGTACTAAAAATTTGAGAAAAGAAAAGTAACTGACAAACAGCTAAATAAACTGTGTAATCTATATATATTTTCCTGTATATATCTATAATTATATAGATAGATTTATCTACAAGTGTTTAAAGCTAAGAAATGCATAAGCATAGTTTTGTGAAACAATAAATACATGACCTCAAAAAAAAAAAAAAAAAAAGGTTCTTATAATTTGCTACAACGTAATAAATGTATTTTTGTTCGTCGCAATGCGTTCGTAGTAAATACATCGATAATCATACACTTGCAATTATTATTTAAATTGGTAAACTAATATTTACTCATGTTTTATGTACATGAAACAATTTAATGATTAATTTACTAATTTTTTTAATTTCCTGTAAGTATGCTTGGTTTAATAAGAAAAGTATTCAAAAAAAAATGCATCAGAGAAGCTCCGTAGACGAAGGACGATCTCTCCCTACTAGTAGTGACATCACAAATCAGTGGCCAGGCCTTGTTTCTAGATGCTGCGTCAGTCAAGCTGTTACATCTAAGATCGCTTCAGAAGTGTCTCAATATGTCAGGACCTTTAAATCTACCTGATTTCTTTGTTAATCCAGTGCATTACTCAAAAGATGATTGATAGAATCCAGCAGCAATATTTAAAAGCATTTATTTCAATTTGGACACAACATATTTTAAAATCAATTTGCACTCATAAAAACACACAGCTACGTTCACAATGCTTATATGATACAATCAATTACAAACCCATTTTTATATTGATGAGCTCGCAGGCTCGTGAACAGCCCGTTCACTTCAGTTCGTTTTTAAACGTGAACGGCCTTCCTCACATCCTCCCCACTTTTTTGAGTGATTACTGCAACTCAAAAACATACATAGTTTGGTTGAATAAATCAAGCTTATTGAGAGCTTTGATACATCTACCAGCTCGTGTAAATTTACATTCGGTAGCTTCAGGGGTGGAGGAAGTGTGAGAAAAGTCGCCCTTACATAGTTTCATTTTGAATACTCTTATTCTCACACTTTGTGAAAGAATCTATTTCACTAATGTTTTATTCTAGTGGAAAAATTCGCTGCACAGGTCTCAGAGAAACTCCAGAATGCGTTTTTACTTTAACGGTACGAATTTTTCCGTCACGCCCTGGCAACACATCTATCACTATCGCTAAAGGCCAATTCAATCGTTTTTTACCGTCCTCTCCTATTAATACAACTTCACCAATCTTGGGTTCATGAATGTCTTTTTTCTTACTTTGTTTTTGAATTAATAAACTCAAATATTCTTTTCGGAAACCAAGTCTTAAATCTTTGAGTAACTTAGTTCTATATCTTATTCTTAAATGTTGGGTCTCTACTATGTCTATGTCATTAGTACTAAAATTTCGATTCTCAATTAAAAACATAGGAGTTAAAGGAATAAGATCATCTACATCATTTGATTATTAGACATTATTTGATCATTGCATTATTCTTATATTACCTCTGTTTGTACACATGAAACATAAAGAAAATAATAATAATAATTCATTCTGTTTTAAATTTTCTCTCCAATAAATGTTTGTGACGGGTCCAAATCTAATACGAAGATATATATTTTTATACGCAGCCAGCGGGATTATAATGTTTTTTGAAGAGGCCAGGAAGGTCATTTGGGTTGGCCAACCCTGATTTAAGAGAATACAACAGAGAGGTATTAAAAAAAAAATTAAAACTCTACCACTTTCAAGTAAAAACCCATTAAAGTATATTATAAATCTTTTACTTATGTAGAGTCAAATAATTCAAAATTGTAGCATTCTTTCAACTATTATTTGCAAGTGTCAAAATTAATTTTTAAGTAAAACCTTTTTGCGAAAAGGTTACTGAAAATTGTCACAATTACAAGGCTTTAAGATTTCTCACGAGAAAATAATTAAAATTGAATTTCAGAAAAATAAACTGTTAAACATATATAAATATCAAGCTTCAAATTTTTCAGAGACATGAAAGTGCGCAAATGCATTTTAAAGTAACAAATTTGAGAGAAAGCATTTTCAGAAACTGTGCATACATAAAGATTTTCCTGGGTATGGAAAGTAAACGTCTTTTTATATTACACAACTTGGGTAGAAAACGATGTTGTGGATAGTTCCCCCACTTGACATCTTTCTTTGATATGAATGCACAAATGTCATCACAATTTATTGATGTGATAAAGAAGGCAAGCAGCATATTCAAAAGACAATATATCCTTAAGAGAAATGATAGTTTGTCCTTGATTTATATATGTAAATGTACATTTAAAGAACCAATTTAACAGAAATTATTTTTAAATACTTCACGAGCATGAGGATTTTCCTTGGGATGAATATGTAAAAGCTTTTTTAAATTATTTTGACTCTGAAAGTCTTTTTTTCATATTTCACAAATATGATGCTTTTCTTTGGTATGAATACATAAATGTTTATTTAAACTATCCCTTCGGGAGAAAACTTTGTTGCATATTTCACAAACATGAGGCTTTTCCTTGGAATGAATACATAAATGTTTTTTTAAACTATCACTTTGGGAGAAAGCCTTGTTGCATATTTCACAAACATGAGGCTTTTCCTTGGAATGAATACATAAATGTTTATTTAAACTATCACTTCGGGAGAAAGCCTTGTTGCATATTTCACAAACATGAGGCTTTTCCTTGGAATGAATAAGTAAATGTTTATTTAAACTATCACTTCGAGAGAAAGCCTTGTTGCATATTTCACAAACATAAGGCTTTTCCTTGGAATGAATAAATAAATGTTTATTTAAACTATCACTTCGAGAGAAAGCCTTGTTGCATATTTTACAAACATGAGGCTTTTCCTGGGTATGAATACGTAGATGCACCATTAATTTATCTCTACGAGAGAATGCCTTGTTGCATATTTCACAAACATAAGGCTTTTTGTTGGTATGAGTACTTAAATGCACCATTAATTTATCCCTTCGAAAGAATGCCTTGTTGCATATTTCACAAACATGAGCTTTTTTGTTGGGCAGATTACTCAAATGATGTTTTAAAATATCATTTTGAAAGGTAGCCATCTTATCAACTTATAAAATTGGAAATCACAGTGAGATCAGGTAAATCCTTATTTAATTTTAAGTGATGAGAACAGGATGCATCCTTTTAGTTGAAAACGATTTATGATTATATAATTTTTTAGAAGAAATACCTCTTTCGAATACAAGCCTGAAATCGGAAATCTAGTTGTATTTTAAATAAATGCACAAAATGAAATCCAGTTGAATATTGCACTTTCAAATTAAATAAGGTATAATCGAACTATTTTCAATTCAATTAGCTGAAAATATTCCAAAATATATTCAAAGATTGTAAAATTGCAGGTACATGGAAATTTTTAACTAAAATTACATTCTATACTGCAGTTTAAACGAAACCCAAAAGGTATGTTATAATACTTGTATTACATATTTCCAAAGTACAAAATTCAGAAAGGACATGGACCAACTTATGTACCATAAAACAACAAGATTGCAGTGAACGATAAAGGGCATGTGTCTGATTATAATTGGAGAATGATTGGTTTGAAGTAACAACCCTTAAAAAAAAACAATACTTTTAGTGATGAACCACATAAATTTAAACAAATATTGTTAGCATGCAGTAGAAGACCTTTGAAAGTGTATAGAAATCCTTTCTCTGATGGGATATTTTAAGAACTTATAAGGAGTTTTAAATTCGAAACATTTTCTCGAAAATTCTTATGACTTAACTGCTTTTCCATGAGAGTATTTATACGAATCTTTTTGGAAGTCAGCATTATTCTAATGAAGATATATTGACACTTTTTATGCAGAATGTTTTCAATAATTTCTTTCCATAGCAAATGATGAGCTGTCTGATTTGAATGAGAAAATAGTAGTTTGAAATCTAAACTCCTAAGAATCTTTTTAATTTCCACTGAAGAACTGTCCACATTAAACATAAAAAACATTGTTAAAACAGTCTGTATTTACGTAGTTCATCGTCTTTTCTTTAAAAAATTTCATAATTTTTCTCACAGACATTTTGGATTTTTTCTTATGTATTTGATTTTCATCCTAGTGTTTGTTTGGTTCCAGAATTCTACACTTGTCTAAATTCTCCTATTCCTCTGAAAATAAAAATAAACATAAGTATCAATATTCAAATTATGAAAAAACACATATAGTACAACTAGAATATATAATTTAACAAAATAACTGCATCAGTTTCCAATTTTCATAGATGTCAGAGAAACAATATCCCTTTCAACATACTTTTCCTGTTCTATACTATACTATTCAAAACATTCATTAGCATTTTAAATTTTCCAAAGCAAGTACTTACTTAAAATTTCATGAGAACAATATTTTATGCACAGATTTCACAATATATTAGGGTAATGTAGAAAATGTATCAATCTGATGAAAAATAGCCCTATCTTTAATTGAAAATTAAAATAAAGCAAATGCCTAGAAATCTGTAACAAGTGTCATACATGATTAACGTTGTAAGTTTAAACATATATTTCTAAGTAATAATTACATTTTAAAAGAAAGTATTTTTTTTTTATTATTAAAATGAAAAAAAAATTAATTTTTTATGAGTGACAAAACAGTCAAAACAAGTGATAAAATTCAAATTTGGATGCAAACCTGTTTCGAGGTAACTTTGCTATGCTTCTATGCCCATTAAGAACTATATTCGTCCTGCCACTTTGTTTCCAGTCAAAATTAAACAAACCTATGTGCTATTTTTTTTTTTTTGACATTGTAAACATGGCTGAAAAAGGAATTTCACTGACTACACTGTACACCCCAGCAATGAGATAAAAATTAATTGGTTTTAACCGTTGGTTAAGCTGTTAATGATCTTAAATCATAATTCAACAAAAGGGGCTGTGGATACTCTTGATCAACTACTAAACACATACACTTTTAAAAGAAAAACAAATCAAAGGCCCATGATAGTATTCTATAACATGCTTGATACTTCAGCATACAATGTATTTGTTCTATGGACAATACATAGTGACGAGAACAAAAACAAACTGACTAAATGAAGGCTATTTTTGGAAGAACTGGGAAAAGCACTCATTTTTCCACACATTGAAGCACAAGGCCATACCTATAAAAAAAATAGTCAGGCTCAATAAAAATAGTGAAATGAATACAAAGGGAAAGCATACCATCGAGATCTGCTGAGAATACTTCATTGTGTATCAAACATGCAAGGTGCAAGCTCTCTCTGTCCATCTAACAATGACAACAAAACTAATATGTTATGCTACAAGGGTAAGAATCCCATTTGCAAAACTCATGCAAGATATTACTGCTCAAATTGTAAATAAAAGTAAGTTTTAATTTTGAATATTTTAATGATATTTTTATAGATGTTTTAAATTATTAGATCTATTTTTAAACTTAATTAGTATTGTTTCAACTATTACTTAAATGGAACCTGTCATTTACAGAAAGAAATGTTAGTTTTCTGAATCAGATCATATTAACCCAAATGATACATACGTGTAGTAAATACAAATAGAACAGCAGGGTTAATGTTATTCCGAATAACTATTTAAGTGAAAATTCTTTCTCAGCATATGTGGTAACAAAAACAAAATTTAGAAGCAAATTAAAAATGCGGAATTGGAAATGGCAGCTGCAGTCATCTTCAAAAGAGTAAGACTTTGAGAGTTTGTGTAAAAAAAAAATGCACATCTCATTTTCTAAATATAACCTGAAGCACAAATTAATATTATTGAGAAAATTTATTAGCATTAAACATTTTTTACACTAGAACGTCCATCAGTGTCAATTGGACACTGGAGAATGTTTAGTTTGTTCTCCTGCCATGAATTTGATCATTTTTTTGTGACTTTAAATCACTTTCCATACTGATTACACAGAAAAAGTTCTTTGGTGCTAGGTTAATTAGGAGAGATTTTACAACTAACATACCTAGAACATCTGCTGGTGTTGTTCCGACATCAAGGCAATTTACCATTATAAATAGACATCTTTCAGTGAAAGATAGTTCACTAAGTAGATACTATTAATGAAACAAACTTCCGGAAGTAATATCTCACATTTATATGACCTTGAATGCAGTGTTATTAAGTTCACAGTGGAAATGAGTCAGTTATACTAAAATTGTTGAGTCTAAGTGTTTCATTACACAGCATTTACTTATCTGCTCATAAAAACAATTCACTTGATTTTGAACCATGTGACATTGTGAAAGATAACTCATAAAAAAGATCTAAGCCCTGATAAAATTGCTTGCTAATTTGTTACAAGAGCTTTCTGAGAATAAATCAGATGGTGGTTTTTTTTAAAAACACTGTCTTGTTCTAATTTAGATTCCGATGAAGACATAAGATTGAGTGAAAGTGACAGCGAAGAAAATAAAGAAAGTACAGATGTAACTGATAATATTCCAGTAAGTTCTGATATATATATCGCTAGGAATGGCACAGAATGGTTCCCCATAATAGTAATGTTCCTGGATGATTTGTGACTCGAAATGTTTTGTGACAAAGCAGTGGTCCAAAAAAGCTTCGGGAAACTTAATGTCAATGTCAGTTTTTTATGATATAAAGGGTCATAATATTTGATAATTACATGAAATAATATTAAAAAGTCTTAAAACTAAACCCTACTGAGCAGTAGTCCTGCAATTATTTAGTTATTTCAACTATCTTATATATTTTAAATCGTGGTGTCGAAACGACACTGGCAGACATTTAAGGGAAATCCCGGATGTTCTAGTTTTAATACCAAATACATTATTTTTCTTTTATGGTCTACACTAAGTGCTCATAAAATTTTTAAGTATTATTGTACGATATATTTTAAGAGTGTGGAATGGAGTTCCCCGTGAGTGAATATTAATGCCGCACTGTTCAGCTACATGAGGGCTTTGGGCGAGGGACCTCGTAATTTTGAACCATGGTCAAGTGACAAGGATGACACCTGAGCTGCCACCCCCTCTCCTGACCACCCCACCCCACCAACGGGAGGATGTTTGAGCTCTTGACAGATTTAACGTGCATCGCTCCCCTACACGGCAGGTCTTTAGTGGTACTGGGCTGGAACTCATGACATGCCTGCCATGATCCAATACCTTGACCACTGGGCTGCAGTCATATGGGGTTCCCCAAAAATATTTTGAAATTCTAAAGATTCCATGAGTCAAAAAATTTTTAAGACCACTGGATAAGAATATTGCTATAATTGCTGGAAACTGTACAGCTCTCTTTTTCCAGCATCTTTTCTGGTATCTAGATGTGTAAATGTTGATTTAATTATTTTGGGAACTGCATCCAATATGAGTATAAATTTTCAAAGCTTCCTGGAAATTAGTCATTTTATTTTTGAATATTTTATCTACATAACCCTGCGTATCAATTTTCTTTCCACAATATTATAAGTTAAATCTTGAATTTTTCTCTGAAATATGATGAACACACACAATGGAAAAAATCCTCCTTTTAACAAATACAATTCACAATATTAGGGAATGTTCCCAAACATAGTATTCCACAGTTAAATGCATATTACAAAATTTTAATGAAGACATTTAATTTAAGCAGCTAAAACATTTATTGCATCATCTGGAATGCCACTCAAGTACTGAACTTTCTTTTGTTAATAAACCGAAACTTAAAAATCTATTTAGGGTTGTTTAAGCATAAATATTTCTAACCATTAAATTTGAATCCCCCTGTTTTCTGTTTAATAGTACTAATATTTTTTCCCTTTTTCGTTCAAATATGTTTTAAAGGATTTCATATTTCCACTATATAGTTTCATTTATCATAACCTTTAGTCTCAACTTAGTATCTCAGGTTAAAACTCAAATTACAGAACTTAAATATTTCTCAGTACCCGGAGAAAAATAAGACTAAATTGTTTTATTTACCTCTTATTCTTATCCAAAAAAGTGTAATAAACCTTTTTTCTAACACATACAGATTGAAAAATAAAAGAAAGAAATCCTGAGAACACCAACATTGTAATCCCATTAAATTTAGTTAACACAGTCATATGTCATACAAGTGAAATTAAACATACTGAAATGTAGATTTAAGAAATAAAACTGAAAGTAGCTTTTAAGAACAAAAAACTTAAAAAACAGAAAATAAAATGGTTTTAAAATTTCTGAATAATACATAAAATATTATGAACAATTTAATAGTACAGTAATTCACAGGTTGATTTTAAAAGTTAAATAAAAATATTAATTTTTGACCTTTTTAATCTCAGTTAAGGATATTTTATAGGGAAAAAAAAACTTAATTTCTGTAAATTAAATTTGTTATTGTCAGAGCCATATGAATTTGAAACAGACTTAAAAAAACATTAATGTGCTGTCTAATTTTTTTCATTCAAAATAAAACAATTTTAAAAAAAATTGGTTGCTTTTTTTAATGAAAGCGTGTGATTACGACATAATCAGCATTTTTCAAGTTTTATTTAAGCTGAGTTTTATACAATGAGAAATGGCATATTTTAAGAAGCGATTTTATTTATACAGTAAAAAAATTATCCTAAAAACATTAAAATACTTCATCACAAACAATTGGCTACTTTCATGGGAGAGATTATATATTTTTACAAGCATACACAAAAGTATTCATATATTAAGGTGTATCAAAAAATATTTTTCAAGGTCTGCCCATGCAGATAAAATTTCAACCATAAGCTGTTGATCTTGGCAGGAGAGTTTAATCGAGCCACCAACATACCGGTCCACAGATACTCCATGCATGCATTCGATGACTGAGACAAAAAGGAATCCCTATTTGGACCAATCACTAAGCGCTTTTATTCCCATCTTTTGTGTGCCTGGGGTAGCCTAGTGGTCAAGGTCACAGACTCATGGCTGGAATGTCATAAATTTTAGCAAAGTACCACTGAAGACCTGCCATGTGGAGGGGGCTGATGCATATTACATATATTGGGGCTTAAACATTCCCTTGTTGGTGTGGTGTGGAAGTTCGGAGAGGAGGGTGCCAGCTCAAGTGTCAGTCTTGTCACTTGACCATGGTTCAAAATTACAAGGTCACTCGCCAATAACCCTTGTAAAACTATACATTGCAACATTAACTCTCTTTGGTTTGGTCCCAGGAGAGTCCACACCCTAGGTGTGAATTATTTTGGTTGGCAATAATTGTGCCATCTTGGTAACCCTACTTTGATACACTATATATAGATATAGTAAATCTAATTATTTCTGGAATTTCCATATTTTGTTGGCGGGCATTTCGAATTTTGTCATTTTGTAGTTGGGCACCGGACTAGAAATATGGCTACATGTTTGAGTGAATATACCTTTGAATTTTTTACTTTGTTGAATGCGAAAGGTAAGAAAGAATTGATTGAATAGTGCATGAAGGAAGGAAAGATAGCTTGCTTTGAATAATGAATGTCCTAAATGTAATGAGTGAATGTGATTATACGAATGAAAGAGTACTGTTTTGGATGGATTTGAATAGAGATTTCGAATGGGTATATTTGACCATTACCTCGCAGAATATATATGGCAGCGCTCCCACGGTCATTCGCTTAGCGATGAGGCCTTCAAGGATTTTAAAATCTGCTGTTACGCTGTACCCTCCACTTGGAAAAGATCAGCAGTAAGAAAGTAAAAACTGTTTTTTAAATTTTTATCTTAAATATATTTGATTAATTTCTGTATTGTTTACATATATTTTCATTATGCATCCACCTTGTCCCGCTATATTCACTTGCTGTCATTGTCTGTTTCACTTGGCGCCATCTCGTTCTGGCCTGGCGCTTTCTTCAGTTTGTCGCCAAGGGTGTGGGCTCTCCTAGGATTTTACCCTTATCTTTTGCTGGTTGCCTCACGAGAATGGGTTGTTGCATAATCCTTTCTTAGAGAAAAATGTTTTTTTTTTGCATTCAATAGAATTTCGAATATAGACAAGTGAAATATATAGACAAAGTTGCTTTTGAAGCCATTTTGAAATTGACATGCATCTCCAGTATGTTTGAATGTCCTTGGAATGTTTTCTGGTGATGTTGTGGGCAACAGAGTAGAGATGGCGGGTCAGGTGGTTGAATGTGCTAATGCTGTTTGAATCACTAGTCATGATTTACTCAGAGTGTTTTAGACTCTCCATGAAAATTATTGTGCATTACCATCTGATGTTAAATTCCTGGGTAACCACTTTGAGCATAGTTGCTAAAGGGTGACTAACCCTTAGTGAACTTGGGATGGTTGGAGAGTAGGGGGATTTCAACTGACCACTTGCCAGTCTAGAGACCTTAGACGATTAAGAAGGAATGGAATCCCTATTCAGGCTAGTTTTGTTAAGAATTTTAATTCCTATCTTTTTCTGATTGTGGCTTGCAGAAGAGGTCACGGCAAGATGCTCTCTGGTATATAAATGAAGGAAAAAATAAAAAAGATGAATCTTTATGTTAAGTACTGTCACAAGGGGAATGAAATTTACACTTTTGAGCTATTGTATGGTAAAAAGTGAAAGTAATTTTCGTTAAAGAACAGGCATTTTAGTATATTTTAACCATTACTGTGATGAATGGAACAATAGTTACAGAAAATAAACATGAGGTGCATTTAAGCTCTTTTTGGTATAAAATTTTAAAAAAACGCTTACTCTGAAAGTAACAGTGCACATTATAGTAGAAGTTAGAAGGAAAACTTGGATCATGCTGATTTGTTGGTGCAGGGAGACAGTGCCGAGTTTATAAAATTTTACAATGCACATGTTGTATACTTTTCATTACTTACTTATCAATAACAACCACTTTTTTGGGGTTATATTGTAAAACACTAATTTTATTCTGAATCTAAAATTTTCCAACCAAAATTAATTCTTTTGAAAAATTCAACCCATTTGTGGCAATATTAAATTTTGAAATTATTTTTTTTCTAAACATTTTTCTTGTAATTTCCATACCATAGAATATCTTTTATGCATAGGTAAAGGTTCCAATTAAAAAATAATTATTTTTATCTGAATAACTGCAATTCATTCCTTCTATTTATGCATGCTAATCGTAAAATCTGGCGTATAACACAGACTTTTAACACAAAAAATAAGAACAAAACTTATGGGTTATAAACCCTATTTTAGGGTATTTAATTGATGAAGTGAAAGGAAGAGAATTTTTGTTTCAGAAAAGCAGACATTTTAGAGTACTTTTTAACATTTATTTCGATAAGAACACCTACTAAATAGATAGAAGAAAAAAACCTCAGGTACATTTAAAAAAACTTGTTTTCAAACTTTTTTAAAAAATCAACTGTGAAAATTACAGTGCATGGTATAACTGAAGGAGGAAAACATCTTCGATCGGACTGATTCACCAGTGCAGGGAGAGAGAGCTAAGGTTGTGAAATGTGCACACATATTGCAGTATTTGCTACTCAATACCCACTTACCAATAATGTATTTAATTTTATTGAAGGAAAATAATTTTATTTTGAATTGAAAATAACCTAACCAAAATGAAGTTTTTCCAGTTTTTTTGAAAATGCATCTCTATTGGGGAAATATCAAATTCTGAAATTATTTCTTTTCAAAATATTTTTCTCCTAATCTCTATCCCATAAAACAGGGGTGTCCAACACGTAAATTGCGGCCCAGCGACTCTTTTTAAAAATTTTTTAAATATCAGGTTTTTTAAGTTTTTTCATTTTGAAATTTGAGGGGAAATTATGTATATATATATATATATATATATATATATATTTACATATAATATCCACAATGTATTTGCCTGTTACCTGTTCTTGTTTTAAAATAAATCCTTTTTGATAATAGAAATGTCCTTTACATTAAAAAAGAGATTTATATTTTACTAAACAGTTACATTTGATTTTACTATAATAAATTACTTTTTTAATAAATTCCAAATTGCATAATGCATATCCTTTCCCACATCAGATTTACCAATTTGAAAAACAAAAACTTTAAAACAGATGCAACAAGCGAGAAAAAAAAAAAAAAAATAGATATTAATATATGTATCAACTTACTCGGTAATAAATGCAACACAGATGAATAAGATCCATTAAAAACCTTGATTGAAAGTTAAGGGATATAGAGAAAAACAGGCTATATCCCCTAAAAGGAAGAAAAGAAAAAAAGTTTAATAGATTAGTAAATCTAAAATATTTCATTCCCTTTGATTCTGAAAGTTATTTTTATACATTGTTTTTTCCAAAACATTCTAAACGTATAGTAATGGGATCAATATGAAGAATAGACCAGAGGTTTTTCGATGTCTAGTATATTTTACAGTTTAGTATAAATGGGTCCAAATCAAATCAATTACATGTGGTACACGTTGCATTATCCGTGTTAAAAGTGAAGGCCTGGAGGATAATCTTTTTACTAAGATTGAGTTTAAAATTTCTTCTTTCGATTCTTGTCCACTTTGAAATAATATCAATGGTGAATATTTCCCAATTTTTTTCAAAATATTTGTTTAATAGTATTTTTCATTGATTTTTGAATTTTTTCGATATATTTTTTTATGAATGTTTCGAGGCAATCCAGTAAATTTAAAACATTGGACCCCGTGACCGATCTTGGAGATTATCCGCTTGCTCATTCCATAATTTTTGAAGCCCCGGGAATCCAAAGCAGAATTAACTGATTAATGTAGTTAGATAGCATGAAAATTTTTTACTAGCGAGTCTATGAATTACCTTGGGGGATTTGATCGAGTAATTTTGAAGTGCAGAAAGGACAGAAAGACTATCTGACAAGAAAAGAAAATTTTACTTAGAATCCCCCAGATCATCCAAAGCTTGACAAATAGCCAAAGCTTCTGCAGTAAAACGGAGTTGTAATGATTGATTTTTAGAAATGAAGATTTTTTGATATACCTATCGAAGTAATTTGGGTTTTTTCGAAGCATCAGTAGCGATAATAAAAACTTTTAAAATTTATGTTCGATCGCGTTTCATCAAATAGAACGCTTATTGAAGGAATCGGTATTTTATCTTGAAATTTTAAAACTATTGATATAAATTTTGCATGGAAGGTCAAAAAAAGGTATTAATCGGGGAATTAAAAATTTGATCATCGTCAACATTTAAATCATGAAGTACATAATGATATTTTTTTTTATCTTCTTAAAAAACATTAAGATTCATTGTCTGGGGTTAGTAAAAAAGAGGAGAAAAATTTATTAGAGATTTGAGTAATAAAAACTTGTTTCCCAATCTTCAATTTTATTTACAAAATTTCTTACCACCCAACTTTGGGAGCACAATATTTGGGGTCCATTGAGGGAGACCGGCAATTGAGGGTTTTTTAGTTTGAATAACATTAAAAGGGTTTTAATTGATTTTCAGACCATTTATTTATAGTGACAAATGTAGAAAAAAACACGCATATGCTATTATTAACAAAAAAGACCCTTTTGACCGGGCCCAAAAGTTTATATCCCATATCCTTCAGTGCATTGACCCTTTTTCGGCTTTACTACTTAGTTGATTTTAATATAAAATTTTGAAAAAGGTTTAGAAAAAAAACTCCTAAGTATTTAATAGAAGTTTCATTGTAGAGGAAACCCCAGCTAAAAAAAAATATTAGGAAGAGAAACTTTTGTTTGATAATTTAGCATTGTACATTTCTTTGGCTTAAATTCAGTTTTCCAATATTTACACCACTGGGAAATTTTTCCAGTGTATTCTGTATTTTTGCAAATAACATCGGGGATTTATGAGCGCAAAATATAAATATGCCATCGGGTAGACCGGGACATTCAACTTCCGACTCTGGTACAAAAATTCTTAAAAAAGTATATAAAAAGGGGAGATGGGACACTACCTTGGGCTAGACCCCGGAACAAATTTTTGGGGAAAAAAAAACCCCCTCCTTTTTAAATTTTAAACGTTCGAGATGTGAGAAATTTATGATAAATTTGCGTTTCCTGCTATCCCCCCTTTGTAAACATTTATAAAAAGACCATCCACGTAAATAGAATCGTATGCACTTTTAATGTCTAAACTTATATTTCCAAAAAAAAATTGTTTCTGAAATTTTTGCATTCATTATTGCCTTATGTACAAGATAAGTAGCACTTCTGCTTTTCGAAAGGAACGCCATAATGTTTGGGGATGAAGTTTTCTTTTTTTAGTTAAATAGTAAAGAAACTGATTAGTTAAAATTCTCTCAAATTTTTTAAAAATACAGAAGTCAGAGCTATTGGTCTGTAGGAAGACATCTTGTTTTATCTTTACATGGTTTTGAATCGGGAGAATGATTGCATGCTTCCAGGAATCGGGAACAATTGCATTATCAAAAAATTTTTGAAAATATCTAAAATTACATTGTTGATATTGATCAAGATTTTAAAGAAAGTTGCCGTAATATGATCAGCTCCGGGAGTTGTGTTTTTGAATTTTTATTGCTTTATGCAATTCAAAAATATAAATGGTTTATTAAGGTTATTTTTATTTTGAGAAAATCCAAAGGGGGTTCATGATAGGATTTTTTTTAATATTCAACATATTTGTTGCAATTGGGGATGAGTGATAAACCTATTATTAAGTTGAAGAATATTAAGTTTTTGATCGGTGTCAGTAACGGGAAAATTTTTCAGAATTTTAAAAAACATTTTGGGATTAAAAATATTTTTTCATTTTGTCCCAGTACCTTTTGGCATTTTTAATGTGGAATCTAAGTTTGCTCGCATATTGTTTATATCTGATCCATAATTCAGGTGAAATCTCTAAAGCTCCTTCCTAAATATTTTTTTTAAATTTTTAGAATTTATAACAGGTACTATTCCACCATGGTGGGGAAGGGGTCTGTTGGGAAAATTTAATTTCCCCAATATTATTAGTAATAACTTTGGGTATCTTATCTGAAAGATTTCAGAATAAACTTCGAATTTAAAATAAAAAAAGCGTTTCGTTCATAACAGCTTGCCAGTTTACTTTTTTTAAAAAATTTGCTTATTTGAATTGAAGAGAGAAAGCTCTGTAATAATTGGGCTATGATCACTTTTAAAAGAGCTATCTTAAAAAAACTATTGCAGTATCCAGACATGTTGAAGAACAAACGTAGATCTAAATAGCTTATGCTGAACTTCTATATGTGGGGAAAAGTCGTTTTAAAAAGAACCAAATTAGAATCAGTAATCCATTCAACAAAATTACTATACCTTGAGATGTGATTCGGGGTCCCACACACACACACACACACATCGGGTGATATAAGGGTTTAAAATACCAAAATAATATTGCAGCCGTTAGGGGGTTCAAGAAAAAATTTAATCAATATAATATTAAATCCCCCGTGGAGCGTAAAAACAATATAAAATGAAATATTTCGAACATCTATTTTTAAATTTCGAGGGCCTAAATCTTTTTAGTTGCCGTTTGGAATCTGTTGTGGGAAAAATTTAAGGAAAGCTATTTCTAAACACCACCTGACCTTTTGTGTCTTTTCTAAAAAAATTTTTTTATTTGGGAAATATATATTATCGTGAATTGATAAAAGGTTTCTTGGAAAAAAACCCGATATCTGCTTCCGGGAGGGGAAATTTTAAACCAAAGGATTTATTTTGAGGCTCCCACAATTCCATTGAATTTTATTCATAAATATTAAGGAAAAAATTAACTAGAGAAAAATATCCTCCCCTTTTAGGAAAGAAAAATAAACTAATGAAGACAAAAAATTAGCCCCCAAATCAAAAAAATTTGAAAAAAGGAAAGTATTTAAAAAACCCCCATAATTTCCCTAATTTTTCTATGTCTAGTTTTTGGATGCATCACTTTCAAAGATGCACGGTTTTATGGATTGAGGATTTTTACCTAGAGCTTTTTTTTTTAATGGGGGGAAAGGCTTGATTTTCCCATTTCAAAAATCTTGCTAAGGTGGGAGAACAGATTCCATTGTTTTTGAAAAAACTTGCATAATTAATGAGGTTTTCTTTTCTAAAATTGTTTGGAACGATGTGTGTGTGTGTTTGGGGCACATGTTTTCAGTTTTTTTCTAGATAGTCTTGCATATTTGGAATAACTGCATTATTCTGATTGCTGCAAAAAGATGTCTTTTATTGTCACGAAATCTTCGCGCCTCCCAAGTAAATTTGTTTACATTTCAAACCAATCCTTTTTTTTTTTTATATTTGGGGCAGTTTACGAGTTAGCTGGGGGATCACCTTGCAATGTATGCATCTCGAGTTATTAGAACATTGTCCTGGGTGCGAAACACCACAGTTGATACATATTGCTGTTTTTTGGGAAAATCTGGTAGAATGCAGGAAAATGAAACAGGTTGTACCTTTTTCTGTTATCTAAAGAAATTTTGGGTTCTGTGATTAATGAACCACAGTTTTATAGTTTCCTAAAATTGTCCCATATTTTATTAATATTGGTGAGAATTGTTGCCGAGTCCCTTTTTAATAAATCTTTCATTTCTATTATTTCAAATTATTGGTTTCTTTAGTTCTTTTTCAATCTCATCCAGAGATATATCAAGTGGGGTTTTATAAATCAGAATTAGGTGATTCCCCCAAAGAATATTAGTTTTAACCGACACGTTTAAAATTTTTCAAGAGATAGTATTTGTGCTGCACATACTGGGTCTGGCGTAGAAAATCTTATTTTTCCATTAGGGAAAAAGACATACTTTTATGTTCTCTGACGGCAATTTTATTTTTTATTTCTGCATGTAATAGTGGGTTGATTTTGGGAAACTGGGATCCTTGACTAATTTTCCCCACTAATATATTGATTTCAGATATAATTTTGCCCAGCTCGTAAAAATGATTTCGATCCCTTTTCAGAAGATCTGAAGAATTTTGAAATTTCTGATTCCATTATATATTGAAATATTAGTGTTTATAGGTTGTTCCTCAACACGGTGATGAAAATGGGAAAGACTGCTTGAATCTTAGAAATTGGAAAAAACTAAAAAATCAAAAACCCAAAAGGAAGTGGGAAAAAACCCCTCTCTTGCTCTGAAGAGAGAACCAACTTAAATAATAATAATAAATAAAAGGATACAACCTTTTGAGACTTGTGGAAAATAATACACCACCTCTTCAACCTTTCAACCGACCGCACTCTACTGCAACCCGCTTTAGTGTTTATTCCTGGTGTGCGATTATTAACCGAGATGAGCTTCTTCAAGAAAGCATATAAACAAATGTCCCGAAATTGCCAGATTTAGACTTAACATTAAAAAATATATAAAGTTTGGGTTTCTATAGCATTTATATATAAAAAATTTTAAATTAAACAAAAACAAACAAAGTGAAAGAATAGAAATTTTTTTTGTAAAAAACAGTCACTTTTCTAGTTAGCGGGGGAAAAATACTAACAGAAAAAAAACTTTAAGAGGCTCTTAGACGAAATCAAAAACTGAAAACGATGAAACCCCCTTGGGGGAGGGTTTGGGGCTTTCCAAAAAGAAGGGCGAAGATATGTCGTACGGTTGTAATGATCGAAGGTAAATATTTCCTTATAGAAGAAATTATATCCCTTTTTTTAAACCATTATTTTGATTTTGAAAAAAATTTTTTTTTTTGGGCATATTTTTCCCAAAATTTCGCTTCTTTTTCAATTTCTGATGATTATGTTTACGCATCATGATGAAAGAAAATGAATCACTTTTAAATTTTCCCCTTTTTCACGTTTAGGATAGTTTGTTCTTTCCCCAACCGTTTGAAAACAAAAACCCCCCCCCTTCTACTTTTGTTCAAAACTAAAGATAAGGAGAGCTTCTGCATTCTTCTCAATTGGTGGGGTTCCATTTTTTTTACAGTTGACAACGTTTTTTGAAACAACTGCCCCCTTTTTTTATTGCTTTTCCCCCATCTTAAAGTTTGTAAGGACAAAGACCCAGTTCGGTCATGAATAAAATTGACCCTTTCATTCCGCGTCCGATTTTTGGAAAAACAGGGATCCCAAAAAAAATGCCCCCCTTTGCAGGAAAACATTAAATTCTGCGGGCTGCATATTAAGATTATCTATTTTTTATATTAGATTTAAACCCATTACAAACATTTTTTGGGAGTAAAAATTTAAAAAAAAAATGGAATGAATTTTATTGATTTTATTATTTTTCATCTATAGAAGCTAGAAAATTTTAATAATAATGCAATGAATCAATGATCTTTTTTCCACAAACTGTCGAAGTCTATAGGTCTATGGTTAAATGCAATCACATTAACGTACCCAAGTTTAATTTTTTTTTGTATCCACCCACAAAAAATATTATTTTTAAAAATTTTTTGAATGACTTTAAAAAATTTTTAAGCTTTTAGATGTACTGTGTATTTCTAATTTGTAATATAAAATTTAGGAATTGTTCGTTTTAAATTTAGATTTCAACATCGAATTGTTGATACGCCGATGTTTTTTTCTCCTCCCATTTTACGTTTTTTTTTTCCGCAGATAAAAAAGGGTGCTTTTTTGCATTAAAAACTATTTAGTTTTGCTAGACAGGCGACAGATAAATTATTGGGGAACCAAGGTAAAAAAAAATAAATATTCAAATTAATAGAAAGTATATATATTCAAAGATAAAATGTGTGTTTTTGATATTCTTCGTTATATTTAAAAAAATTAAAAAAAAGGTGGCAAAAATTAAAAAGCTATTATAGATAAAAAAAAATTTTCATTTTTAAGTAAGAGGGGTTTTAAAATTGAAATTATACTTTCATAAAGAACGTGAATCCATTGTGCATTAATATTTATAATTTTTTTTCAATTTTTTTATTGTGACGGGGGAACCCCCAGGGTTCCGGGGAACACAGTTTGAGTTGAGGAACCCTACGAACTATAAGACATTTGGGGAACCCCCATTCCATTCTTAAAAAAATATACCCTGAAACAATGTTTAAATTTAATCAACTTGTTATAGGTATTTTATAGTTTTAAAAGATTGTATTTTTTAAAAAAAAATTCATCTATTTTAATATAATTACGCATCAATAAAAACTATGCTCCAGATGCACCTATCCAGTATTATACTTAGAATTTTGGGATATGTTTATTTTTTCACCAATTTGCAAATTATTTGAATTGAGTCTATGAAAAATTTTGCATGCATTTAATTTTTTGTGTCAATTTTGTTTTAAATTCCTCTTTTGTTTCCATACGTTGAGAAACACATTGTTCTGATTGGGTATTAAAATTTTAGAGCTGTGAAAAATCTTGTAAATTTTTGGGATGTTTTTATAACCTGAAACTTCTAAGGAGCCTTTTTTTACTTAATTTTGATTTTAACGTAAAACTGTTAAGGCACCAATGAGTTGTTTCCTCTTCTTCATTGGCAAAATTTCATTTATTTTTTTTATTATTAAAAGTTCAAACCCCCAATTTTTGATAAAATAATGATAATAAACGGGGTCCCCAACCCTCGGATTTTTGGGCAAAGGGAGTCCTCCCATCTCCCGGGCAAATACAATTACCACAGGTTTCCGGTTTTGAACCCAGGCCCTCGGCAGCAGTCGGCGCCAACCCTCCCATGGGGAAAAAATTTCAAAACATCAAAGTTGTTTTTTTTTTTAAAAATTATAATACTTTTAAATTAAAATTCTTTTAAAAAAAAATTTTAAAAAATTTTTTAAATTTTGTTGGTTAGTTAGGTGTTTTATGAAAATGATAAAAAAATTTCGGTCAAATTTTAAAAAAAATAAATTGTATCAATACATAAAGCCCCATTACTATATTAATTGAAATTGAACTAATATGAAATTAAATCGTTTCTAAAAAACTTGTTTATATTTTGGAAATTAGAAAATAAAAGAAATCTTAAAAAACGTTTTCCCCTAATTTTTTCTGACAATTTTTTTTATTTAAAATTTATTTTTGAAAAACTTTTTAGCTTTTTTTAATATTTGTTATATTGTATGTTATATTACAAAAAAAATTTTAAGGGGAACCAGGGGGCAAAAAAGGTCCTGGGGCCGACCCCCAAAGCCGCGACTTTTTTTTAATTATAATTCTAAGTATATAATACGTAAAATTTAATTAAGTTTTCTTATTAATGATTAATTTTTTTAAATTTAAATTTTTAATTATTTATTCAATATAGTTTTTTACTGTGTTTTTTTCCCAAAACGATAAAATAAAAAAGGAGTTACAAGAATGGTGAATTTTCGACCCCGGGACCCCCATAAAAAAATTTCTGTGTGCGCTACTGAAGGTGACTGAAAAGAAAACCCCCTTTTTTGAAAGGGATAGCTACTGATAAAAGTTTGGGAAACCCGATCTAGAGTTTCAATAATACAAACAAAAAAAATAGCAAGATAAAGATAAAAAAAAGACCCACGATGTAGAGGGTTTGATAGATGTTAAATATGTAGAGGGTCACGTTTTAAAAAGGAAAAGGGGGAAAAACCGGACGTCCTCGTCATTTATCCGTGATGAAGAATAAAATGTATGTGCATACAAAACGAATGCATTAGTTTTCCTTTTTCTGAGAAATTTTTCTTTCCTCTTTATGTCAGAACTTCCTGATGATTTCTATGTTTATGTATTTAAAATTTTCTTTTTGTCTTTTGCTTCTTTCCTTCCCCAAAAGAAAACTCAAATTTGCTTTATAAGACAAAAGCAAATAAAAACATCACGATTATTATATTATTTTTTAAATAGAATGTCAAAGAGAAAAGTGTTGTGGATTACATAACTATGGTACAAGAGAATGTATTCATATATTTAGAATAATCAATACCAAAATCTTTAAGCATTTGAGTTAAAAAAAATTTTAACTAAAATTAACGAGCAAAAAAAAAGAGGAGGAAAAAAGGAATTTCACGGGCTTTTCCAACCTCCCGAGATGTCAAACATTAAAATTTTAATGATTTGTCTGTGCATTAAATATGAGGAAGGGCGAGGACCCTGTTCCACGTGTCACCAAAAGTTTTAAAAAAAGTGTTTACGTAAAAACTATTTTATTGGTTGATTAGGTATACACTTATATTACAATATTAAAAAAAAATTGGCAGCTTTTTTAGCTTGACTAAATTTTTGAAAATTTTGGGTACCAGCGAAAAATTTCAAAAATCAATTTTTTTAAAAGTAGATTTTTTTTAAAATTTACTTCATTGAAAATTTAAACTTTATATGAAGATATAACTAAAACAGCAATAAAACAGATAAAACAAAAAAAAAAATTCTTTTTTTGATTTAATTACATATTTTCAGATGCAACGTATTTTAAAATATATTTTCATTACCTAACCAGGAGTTCATTGCGTTAATTTATATAATCCAGCAAAAGAAATTTCAAGGATTTTGTTTTTTCCGGGTTCCAGAATGAAGCCGGGTTACGTATCGGCATTGATCTAGGGTATCTTGATTGTATAAGTTCTGGAATAAACAATTTAAAAAAAAAGGTTCCAACTTTTAAACATTTTATCTCGCCAAAAAACCCCAAAAAAATCGTCCTTTTAAATTTTTTCTATTTTACACCCCTTTTTTCCACATTACAAAAAACAAATTCCTTCCCGTTATTTAATTGCCCTGTACTTGGTAAAAAATATTTGTGATTTTATTTATTTGATCTGCCCAATCATAAATTTTTTGAAAAGAATTTTTTTTAAACTTTTTTCATTAGAGTTATGTCCCCGCAAGAAGCGGGGCATTTAACCCAAAAATCGTCATCTAAACCATGGGAGGGCAGTAAATATTGAAATTTTGGGTACATGAAAAGCAGGGGGGAATTTTCAAACCCAAAGAGTTTTTTGCTTTTAACGCCTCCCACAGACACGATTCTCAATTTTTAAGGTTTGAAAGAAAAAAAATGTGAAAAAATTTATTATTTTTTCCGAGATTCAAGAGGTATTTAATAAATATAATTGTTCATTTTAGTGAAAAAAATATAATTTTTTCTAGTATATAAAAAAAATTTTTGAAAAAAAAATTAAAAAAAAATCTTTTTTTAGAAGACTTTTTAGCAGAAATTTTGGCCTGAGAATGACGCATCCCAAAAAATGGCGCAAATGTAAATAGTTTCTTGAATACGCTATGAATTCTTTTTAAAACTAGCCCCCGGAAAAAAAAAACCGTTACACAGTCCCCATGGAAAGCAAAAATTTCCATTCATCGGGAAATACGGGGTTTTAGTATCCTTGCAAAAACGGGGGTTCAAGTTTATTTTTCCCTTTCCAAAAATTTTACAAAAACCAAAAAAATTTAAATTTAAAAATTTTTAAAATTGCGGTTTGAAAGAGCATAAAAAAAGGAAAATTTTTCCCTTTTTTTCTTTTTTTTTCCATAATTTAAAAAAAGTTTTTTTGATCATTTTTTTGCCTAGAGGAAAAATTTTGACTTTTAAAAAATATTTAAAAAAACTTTTTGAAATTTTTTTAAAAAAACGAAATAATAAAATTTAATTTTTTTTTCTTTTTTTATAGATGCATTTTTTTCCAAAAATGCAAGAAACGCTGATGTAAATATAGGAGAAAGAAACCCATAGGATTATAACATTACGCTCGAGATTTTTGGTGGGGATCAACGGGGCCTTAAGGCCGTACGAGTTTTCAAAACCCGTACTGGCGACCATTTAATCATAATTTTTTCGCCCCCTTTTATAAAAACGCTTTGTCGCTAAAGCTATCATATACGATCTTAATTATAAACCGTACAAATTCACAAGAAAGTATTAAATTTTGTATTTGTTACTTTTAAGTAATATATATTTTAAGCAAATTATATATATACTTTTATAAGTAAAATATATTTTAAACAAATTATATTTTTAAGTAATACGATAATTATCATGTTATTTTTCGTATCTATAATTTAAAAATTGGAACAGATTGCAAAACGATATTTATTTAAAGATTTATTTCTTCCATTATCCATTTCTAAAAGTTTAAATGTCATTAGAAAAATAGTCTAGTCTATGTTGCTCTCTTATCATATCCGTCACAATTAGCATTCTCGCGAACGTCTGCGTGAGTCTGGGCAAACTATCCGACATCTGCGCAAAATGTGTAATTGCAAATGTTGGTATTTTTTACCTTTGCAGATCTAGCTTATTCCCCAGGAGCCGGTATCACTTTTTAGAGCGGCACCGTATAATAGGCGATACCAATTTCCGCAAGTAATTTTGATGCCCAGTTTTCTCCTCAGAGGGAGGTACCTGAGCTCTGACGATGCAAAATTTAACTTAAGAATTTCTTTTAAGAATTTTGGCAGCCAAGAGCCAAACGGGCACTTCAAGGGATTTTTTACATGCCGAATATTCATACGACATGGCCATTCATGACCGCTGTCGATTTTCTGCTCATGAAAATTCACCGACATGGGCTGGGGTCGAACCCGCAAACTTAGGTGCAGATGGCCAGCGACAAACCAAGAGCACGGCAATGAATACAAAAAATGTAAAATGATTTTTTTAAATGAATGCTCATATTATAAATAGATTTAAACGAACTGTGTGTGTGTGTGTGTAATTGTAATCCTCCCAAATTAGCATTTCTTATTAGTGTTAAATAATGAAAAAGAATGTAAGAAATTTCGATAAAGAATATAATTGTGTTATTTTTAATATTTAAAACGAGAACACTTCAAAATGTTTTAACCCGAGAGCAGACGCGCATTCGATACTAATGGTAATAGTCGCGCGGGGTGACGGAGTCACCCTGAAGATTTTTTTACAATTATTTTTATTGTACACAATAAAAACCACAGTTCCAGCGAATAATTTAACGAAGAGAAAGTATACTTACCTACTTTCTACCTTTCTTCATTGATAATTTGAGAAAAATTCCAATAGAACCGAATTAAAATGTTTCTAAGGTACGCGACCTTAATAAAGACACAAAACACAGAAACTTTTCACGAAAGTTACAGTAATGATATCTGCAAGCAAAACTGTCATATTTCGTTCAAATTTTGTAGTTTGTACCCCGCGCGAACGCTCCCGGGTTAAATGTTTAATCAATGTAAAACTATGAATGTTAAGTTCTAAAAATGAATTATATAAAACGTTTTTCATCATGATTTGTATGTTTCAGAATACTCATAAAAAATAAATATTGGCCAAATAATCCTTCAAAGTGTTTTCTCTGCTTTTCGAAATGTCATATAACTCTTTCGTATAGGCGCATTATTTATAACTTCCCTAAATGAAAAATAAAGACATAAAAAAGGAACGAACTAACCCCACCAGTAAGTTCGAAGGTCAAACAGATGAATTTTTTATCTTCCTAGAGAGAATGTTTCTCTGGATCTCTGGGTTTTGTCTTTTCTCTGAAATAGTATTTTAGATTTAAAAAAAGAGAGAGAAAAAACTCAGTAAAAAAATCTCTCCTCATGGGATTACAGCAAACAAAATGTGATGTTTTTTTATTTATTTATTGGATCAGAGATAGCTAATGAATGTATCGAAATGAAAGTTTTTATGTTTGATGAAGTAATACTAATAAATTCTATCAGTGTAAATGTGTATTTTTTATTATGTCAGAAATTATTTTCTTACTTCGTTACAGTAAATTAATTTTTTTTTTAAAATCTTTTATTTTCGATATGCTCGCGCCCCCCCCGGGGGGCGCGCCCCACACTTTGAGAAACACTGCCGTACAGGCAATGCTCAGTTTTGATGGAGGCACCGAAGTCTAATCTACAAACTAGGTGGGTTACTTTTATATTTTTGGCCCCTTTTTGAAAATTGCCAAGTTCACATCGTTGGCTTAATTGAACGTACTATAATCATTCTTACCGTAGTGATCGTGTTGTTAGGTTCGAGTATGAAATTCTAGCGGTGACATTTGTTAATGAGGCATTAATAATTACGAATTATAATATTTAGTTATAAAATTTTTAAATTTATTGATTTTTTCGCTTCAGAAAAGACATGTTGATTCACAATTTTGAATTGTGATAAATATGGACAAGTTCTACTTTGTAAGCAACAACATTGAGTTTCACTCCCGGTGTAATGTTAATCTATAGGAAAACATCGAAATTCATCTGAGTTTTCCGAAGTTCCAATGCAAGTTTTTGAAACTTTTTTTGAACTATATGGATAGAAGATGATTTGTAGATTTCAGATTCAGGATTTTATATTATTTATTTCAGTACCTTTTCTGAAATACCTTTTTAAATTTTTTAGCTCACCTAGAGCAAGGTTGACACAATTGCTTGCTTATCACGCTTTTTGGGGGATTAATGGAATATTAAATTATATATGTATCAGAACATTTTATTATAATTGTGTTGGAAAATTTGATTTTTTATTTCTTTCTTGTTTATCAAATGAAAAGTAAAGACAACTATTTCTGAACTTTTGCAAACAATTGAGTTTGGTAAATTTTATATTATTAAGAATATAATTGGATAAACTCTACATGTCAATTAAATACAGTCGGTAGAAAAAATGATTGAAAATGGGAAACGACCTTTTCTGAAACGAATCATGAAAACCATCTCATTTGAAACGAAACATGAAAACTATCTCAACACTGTATTTTTGTTGTATGTTTAAAATGTTTTGTTCCCACCTTTTCTTCTCAAACGGATCTTTTTATATGAATATTGTACATTTTTTACCTACTTTTTGCCCGAAAATTTCATTTAGGGTCTAGATCAAAAGGGCATTAAAACGACTCTTTTTGTATGAATATTGTACAGTTTTCACCATTTTTTTTTCTTTTTTGCCCCAAAGTTGCATGTAGGGTCTAGATTAAACTATCCCTAAAAGTTCTTAGGAGAGCAATAAGCTATGAAAAAAATTAATTTTCTACCAAATTTTTTGGGGGGAAAAAAAAATACATTCCACCCAGAGAAAAAATTTTAAAAGGGCCGTATCACACGATATTTTTCATGAAATTTTTTTGTCCTTTTTTGGCCAAATTGAAGGGGGTTGCCAAAACAAAACGCATGCTCGCGTAGCCGCCTCTATCTCCACATTGAAAAATTACTCGCCGATTTTTCTGTTCGGAAAATGAACATCAAATTATTTCTTTCATTTCGCTTTTGTTGAGGGTGTAAACAAAAAAAGAGCACCATTCTATTTAAAAATATTATAAGCCTTTAAAAATATTATACACCATTAAAATAATACGGCATATCTGAATTTAACGAAACCGGGACCGCCATCTTTTTTAGCGTAGGGGGAAAAAACCCCCAGGGGGAATTTCGCTTTTAATTGGAACAATTTTTTTCAGTCGCAGCAAAAATTGTTCAAAAGGGAAAATTTATGGCAACTGGTAAAATTACGAATTGAACGAAAATCGAAACTTTATGTGATACGGCCTTAAAAAGGGTTATCACAAATGAAATTTGGGCATCTTGGCGGGATCGAAAAATAAAATTTGGGGGCATCTTGGCATTAAAAAAATTTAGGCATTTTAATATGGTTGTCTTAAAAAATAAAAAGTAAACTATTAATCTTGGTGTGCATCTTGAAACGCACACACAAGGAACGACAACAAGCCAACTCAACGAGACATCATAAAGCCCTCCAATCTTGGTGAAAAAAACCGAGGATCATGAACAGGTAAGTATAATCTATATTTTAAAAAGATGCATTCTAATCTTGGTGTATCATTGACCCGAAAAAAGGGAGGAAAGAGTCAACATGCGACTCGATCCCCCAGTTTACGGATTTGAAGATTTTGGCTAAAAACATTTGCCGATAAGAATGCCAGAATCTGATAATACTAAATATTACTCCAAATCCAACCAGTCTTAAGGGGGATTTCCACATGGACTGAAAACGTAATAACACTTTAGCACAATGAAATCACATTATATAGGTGTAAAATTTTGCAGAATAAATTCTATATAAAACCATAAAAAAAAAATTCTTTTTTTGAAAATTTTTAAAATTCAAATACATATATCCCTTTTTAGAATTTTCTACCCCATGTTTCCCAAAAAATTTTTAAAATTTGGGTCAGATGGGGGATGCATTTAAAAACAAAATAAAAATAACTTTTTTTTGAAGAAATTTACCCAAACCCCTTAAAAAATTTAATACTATATTTTTTGAAAAAGAATACTTTTTACTAATGTTTATACTTAAAACGTTAATTTGTTTTCCAAAAAATGCCCCCCCCCCCCCGGGGGGGGGGGGGGGGGGGTTTTGTTTTTTTTAATTTTTTAAAAAAAGGTTGTAAAAAGGGCCCGGGGGGGGAATTTTTTATATTTGTAATAAAAATAATTTTCAATATAAAAAAGTGATATCTCTATACAAGGAAGGATATTTTCTTGATTTCTTATAAAAATTTGGGTCTTCTAGTATTTCAATAATAAAATATAATAACTACGATGGTTTTTACACTCCAACATATTACTATATAAATTTTTAGTAACAAAAATAAAAATTTGTTTTACGTAATATTATATTCTGAACTTCATAATAATAAAATTTATTTCCTTTAAATTTAAAGACAGAGGATGATTACTTTTTTCCCCCATTATTTTCCTAGTTTATTCTAAAAAATTTTTTTTCTATAAAAAAATACCTGAAACCATATGTGGTTTTTTTCCCAGATTAAAAATTTGTATATCTAAAAATTCAGAGTTAATTGTTATTCAATTATTGCTTTAAATACGAAATTAGAATTTTTTCAATTAAAAAATTTTTTTTATCCTTTGATGTCTAATAGCTTATAGTTTTATATATATATATGTCGCGGAAACGATGAAATTAGGGCTTTCTTTTCAGATCCCAAAAGAGATAATCAATTCACCCAAAATTTAAAAAACGTATCTTTGATGTCTTTCCCTGTTTTGTAAATGAATTAGTCAATTCCCCCAATTTTTAGGAAATGAAAAAAAATGCCACCTTTTTGGGGTTTGGGGTCTGATTTTGGGGGGGGTCCAATAAATTTTTTTTATGGTTAGGATTCTGGGACGCATCCCCCCGGCATTCCCACCCCCTTTTACACTTTTTGGCCCAAAATTCGACACTCCCTCCAGTCATCACTTTACTCCCATTTTAAGGGTGGGGGGTTTAAAAAAAATGCTCCCCTGATCCTATGGAATTTAAAAATTTATAAGAAAAAACTTGGGTTTTTTTGGGCCCCCCATATTTTTAACCAGCTTTTATGGAATTGTCCCCTATCCCC